>JASCZW010005291.1:0-275357 GCA_034211315.2 Aedes japonicus | reverse complement strand
TTTGATATCGATTCGAATGACGCGTAGCTAACAAAGCTTCTCGGCAAAGCATGCTAAGTGTTACAGGAGAGAACAGGAAATATGTGTTTTAGTGATGGTGAATCATTCAACTACACCGTAGAACTTCTAAAGAGGATAAGCCATCATCGGTTATCGGGGACAAGCTGAAATTACGTGAATTGGAAACACATTTCATGGAACACAAACCTCGATTGTTTTGCACTAGAACGACTCGCTTCCAAACCCACACACTTTCAACGTATCACCGATGACAGGATGTCACATCAATAGCAACATTGCGCGGAGGAGTTAGTTCTCTGCGAGTCTAGTTGCCATGAACCGAGTATGATAAACGATGACGGATGTAGAATGCTGATGATAGTCGTGAATCCCTGTGGCAAGCATGTGAAACCCGAGCATCTTGTCAGCATTTTGATGTTAACGAACACAACACAAGACGATATAGGCAAACAAACATAATCGTGCGTTACATACTGCGCGCAATGGATCAACGACGGATCAACTCGCATCCATCCAGCTTGTTGTTGTTGTCGGAATCGTGCATTTTAAAGTAGTGGAACCGTAGTTCCTGTTCACTCATTTTGCTCGTATCGATCGGGACGTCCATATGCTCAGCAATGTGCCTGAAAGTCCAAGGAAAGATGGTCGTTAGCATAAGAAGTCCAACAAGAATTGCGCAATCCGGAGTCTTACGCCTTTTCCCGTTGGATATTGTTTGCGTTCAACACCTGTTGAGGCTGACCGTGGTGTGGAGCATGACCACCACCGTGAGGTGGTTGCTGCTGCTGGTGATGCTGCTGCTGTTGCTGCGGTTGTTGCTGCTGCTGCTGCTGCTGTACCGGTACCCGCTGATACTGAGGCTGAACCGAACCTGTTGCTGCTGATATTGCGGAGGTTGTTGTTGCTATAAGTGTTCAAAAATCGAGTCAGTGAATCAGAAGGTCAAATCCAAACCGTCCAAAATTTACATAGTGTTGCTGCTGTTGCGGGATGGCGCGGGCTGATTGTACTGTGGCGGGGGTTGATACTGTTGCTGAGGTTGCTGTTGCTGGCGTAAGCGCAACAAATGAAAGCATACACATATGAAGAACATAAGAACATCAAACGAAACACCTGCACAACAAACCGGATACCTACATAATGGCCGGGATTTACTCCGGGGGCAACTCGCTGACCGAGTGCCACCGCTGCAAACAGCGTCAGGGTTAACGCAAGCTGTTTCATAATTTTTCCGTGTTTGTTTCGCGTCCCGTTTCCTTGCTGCGACTTTCACTTTTCAAACAGGGCGAGAGAATTGAGTAATATTACGCCGTTCGATCGAACGTGTATCCCGGCACGTAAAACGGGGATCTCTGGCTGGAATATTGTTCGACCGATGAGCCACAGGTTGCCAAATCGGAAGCGAAATCGAGGAGGAGGTGGAAAAGTTGCTTACCTGGAACGTGCGTGTGCTGCCGTCTGCTGTTTGTTCGTCGCCTTTGAACTGCTGAAATCCACGTATGTTGTTCGGCTGGCTGATGCCGTCTCGCGTTTTGGCATTTTGACAACGAGGAAAATGTTTATAGATCATTGCACTCTGAATGTATTAACCTCACTTTTTTGACAGTTCAGGAGCTTGTTTACGAAGGTGTTAGAATTCTGAACAGCTCAATCGAAAATTTTCATTAGCTTTTTCCGGACTCTGTGCGATAAGATTCAAAACGATGTTAGAAATAAGCACTAGTGTCCGTTTTTCTGCCGTTTTACTTCAACCGTAATAATTTAGAGCACAAAATCTCAAACCGATCTCACCGAAAATATTCTAAGTCCACGTAAACAAGCTCCTGAACTGTCAAACTGCATAATGATGACGCCATCGTGCAATGATCTATACGCGAAAGACGAAAACAGAGAGCGAGATCAAAACAGAACGGGTTTATTGTTGGACATTTCGAAGGTTTTGGGCTGGTGGTTTGCTCCAGAGTGCGGTCGGTGGTCTTGATTGAGAATTTTGCAGAGGAACTCGTGAGTTATTTTTGCAAATTCTTGAAAATCTTGAAATTTCTTCGTCACAGATTCAACGCATTGAAATTGAGTTTTCTGAGAATAACAAAAAAATCTCATAGATTTATAATTAAATGAACTGTAACCATAAAATACAATACAGTGACCGGATAAAAACAAGATCATCCCGCAATGAATTTGTAAATGTTTACAAAAGTTATAGATTTGCAAAAGAGCTGGGCGTTCTGATCAACCTGTCAAAAGATACACATGGAAGTTTGGATTGGCTTACTGGTAAAGCCAATATCGACTTAAGGTCGGAATCGTGTTCCGCAAGAAATTTGTTTTTCTATCCCAAATCCATGCTAAATGTCAGATCACCGAATGCAGAAAAGAAAGTGTTTCTGCAGCAGTATCGACCTGAGAAGAACGAAAATAGAATTGGAAGCTGTAAGGTTCCCTCGCAAACTGATTGGGAGCTGTCCCTTCAGCGCCAACATTTGATAAGCAGCGAATCTGCGTCTGTAAACAATCACTTTGGTCTGCTAATTTATTGGAAGTTGAATACAATTCCTTCAAATTGAATATATCAACGGATAGAGATAAACCCGTGTTCTCAAAGAGTGCTTAATTTGTATTTGTGACCTTTTGTTCAAGAGAAAATGACTACGAAAGCCATTGTTTACAAAAGCAGATTCGCCCTAATCTAATGTTGGCGCTGACTTGTACTTTCGGAAAAACATTCCACTCGATTACTCCGTACGTGAAGGTGACATTTCGTTCCATGCAGATCAATTGTCAAAATTCCTCTTGGTAATATTGAACAGAATTCCATAACCTCTCTACTATTTAAGTCGATACTGACCTTTCAATTTTCAGCATCTGACTACTCCAAATTTTCGCACAGAATATCAATATAGCTATCTGCAGTCATGGATCCCATTGATTAGCGCCAGATTACCCAATCAAAACCACGAAAAGCAGCCCCAGACCATAATATTACCTCCACCGTGTTTCAAGGTTGGCTGAAGGTGTCTATCCTGCAGTCCTTCATCACTTTTGCGCTATACTCCTTGTCGCCGTTTCTTGTCGAAAAACTCAAGCTTGGATTCGTCCGATCACACAACACGATTCCAAAATACCAGGGGCTTAGTTATGTGGTTTCTGGCGAATTTGAGTCGTTTTTTCTTGTTAGTCCGGGCGAAATGGCATTTCAACCTTCGACGGGTCGACGGGTAACGCAATCCGAAATCGGTAGGCTCAGCTTCGCTTTCATTTCTCTTTCATGATCTCTTAGATGATTTTGCAGTGCTCCGTTTTACGTTTTCATCCACGTCCCGGTCGATAGCAATACTTCCAAGCACTTCTGGTGGTTCAGAAAAATCTTCTGAACTGCACTACGGCTCACTCCATATCTCTCGGCAGCTGGGTGCTGGGTATGGTTCCAATTGCAATAACGCACGATTAGATTTCGGATCTGTAGCGATTGTTTTTTGCCAACCATGTTAATCACTTCAAAATCACAGCCGGTAAACACAATGAAACGTCATATTTTTATGTTGAATGATCTTTTGTTTTTGGTGTTCAAATGATAAAAAAAACTATCTTAACGCTAACAAAAACTGTCTTCTTGTATAGTTTCACGACATATTAAAATCGAAAACAGACGACACACAGGCAATAGGCACGTTGCCAAGCAATCATTCCAGAGTTACTCCAGTTGACGGTTCCCCTATGTGGAACTCTACGGATGGAGGTGTTTCGTAATATACGGCTACGAGCCTGGAGTGTCGGCGAGCAGTGAAGGGCAGTTTATTCGATCAGACAGCAAATCCGCGACGATAAGTGCCTTCGCGGCTTCATGATGAATTTGAAGAGTGTCCAAATGAATCATAAGGCAGCGACTATCGAAGCTCGGAAGGTAGAAAGGGACCCTCCAAGGCAGCCTAGAAAGAGCGTATAAAACGTCGTTGAGTTGACTCAAAACGTTCGACACCATTTTGGAAATGAGGGTTTCAGACCGGGGAAGCATATTCCAAGGTGGACCTCACCAACGAACAGTACAGCGACTTAAGGCAGTACACGTCTCGAAATTCTTTAGCCACACGAAAAATAAAGCCGAGATTTCGGGAAGCTTTCTTTGTGAGGTTTGTTCGTGAGTTTATCATCGGTGATACTCGGAATAACCAAAGATAATAGGAGACTTCTTCCTGGAAAAAGTGACAACGGTGCACTTTCCCGGTTTCAAGAGCATGCAGTTCAGCTCGCACCACCTTTGTACTGTCTCTAAATCTTCTTGCAACTCTAAGGCGTCTCGTAGCGAATCCACGCGAGTGTAGATTTTAAGGTCGTTAGCAAAGCTTAGCCGATGAGATTTCAGCAACAGGTTGACATCGTTGAAATACAACAGAAAAATCAGCGGCCCAAGATGACTGCCTTCGGGAATGTCGGACAAGGTGGGGAACGAAGAGGACAGCTCCTCGCCAGTTTTAACCTTGAGTGTTCTGCCACAAAGATACGATTTGAACCAGTGAGGCAAGGAGGCGCCAATGCCAAGTCTTTCCAGTTTTGCCACAGCGATGTCATGATTGATTCTGAAGGCAGCAGATAAGTCCATGAAGACAACGTCTGTTTTTGAACCACATGAAATCCCATCCAAGGATGGATAGAAGGTTTGTGGTCGTTGAACGCTTCGGCATGAATCTATGCTGATCGTCGATGATATATTGCTTCACGTGGGAAAATACGGGTTCCAAACGGTCAGTTCAAACAGCTTAGAGGCTACGCACGAGGATTATGCTTCAGTTTGCTTTGTATTATGAGTTGGAGGCCGAGAAGCAGTGTACCTCAAACAGAAGATAAACAGTATTCCGTCCGCAGCAAATTGAAATTAACGAGTATATTGGAATATATGTGCGAAACTTGTCATATGGGTCTGAAAGAAGCACTGAAAAAGCGCAAGAATGCACTGCAAAATGCAGTTGGGACGAAGGGGTACAACAGTGAGCCAATTTTAAATCGCTAGCTTCATATTGATTGTTGGTTCGAGTCTCTTGTTCGGAATATCTTGGAGCATAGAGTGTCCAGCGGCATCATGGCAGCTTCCTCCAATTTATCTTTCAGCTTTTCCACCATTTTCAATTCCACCTCACCTTTCCCTTCTGATCCTACGGTGGCGGTGCCTCTGGTTACTCAATTCGCACATCCGGACGTCAGTCTACCGCTCTGCTCCTTTTCTTGCCAACGCACTTTCGGCTGACTACGCGCATTTTGCGTGGGACAAGAAGCCATCAGGTGTCCCCCTTTCTTGCTGATGAAGAATTATCCTTGTTGCCTTCGTAATATAGGTTTCCCTCCCGGCTTGCGAAGTGCAGCGACGACGGGATTTCCTGCTTCACATTAATTTATGGGCCACGCATACTGAGGCGGGTATACCCAGCTCCGCAGAAAATTTCTACCGCACGATGCATTTGCGCGTTCATCTTTTGGCAACACCGTAACGATCTCCGGGTCGGGAACCTCCGGTGGGAGATCGTATACTCGCATATAGCAAATACAATCCTGGGCATGCGACATGTGCACTATTACATTTTTTCCATTTCAATAATGGAATATCAGTTTGTTGACTGTCAACGCGTGTAATATCAACCGCTAAGACTTATAAAGGGTGTCCACAGTTAAATTGCATCACATTCAATAAGCTGTAACATTTCGCTCTTTGGGTTCATTTCAACGAAATTTTGCATGAAATGACCTCAGCGTGTATTGTTTACACTGCGTGAGTTTCATTGTGAAATGTGTCGTAGTTTCGGAAATGGAATCGAAGGAGCAGCAAGTGCGCGAGAACATTTTGCACACGCACCATGGCAACCCACTTCTTTCGCAACGAGCCATCGCAAAGATTTGGAAAATTCACCAGTCTACAATGTCTCGTGTCACAAAACGTTTCGGGGAACGTTAAACTGTCGATAAAAAAGAAGGTGAGTGGTAGAAAAAGTGTTCCGTACTGTGTGAAGGATTACAAGCGAGTGGTTGCCGCCTTCAAACGTAAACCCAACTGTTCTGCTCGGCACATCGCGAAAAAGCTGCACATGACCAAATGTTCCGTGCAGAAAGCCAAGAAACGAGCAGGGCTCATTCAAAGAAACACGTAAAAGCGGACCTTGAACTAATTCCCGGTAACCAGTATGTGACTGCGAAAGACAAGTTCGATGTGCCAGAGTCTCTCAGGAAGCAGCAAATGTCAAAGTTCCCCAAGAAATTCATGATTTGGCAGGGGATTTGTTCGTGTGGTAAATGGAGCAAACCTTCCCGAATAAAAATTTACATCAGGCTGATGTCTGATTTCAATGTCTACATCAACATGAAATTCAAATGTACATCTTACGTTGAACATTAGAGATCAGATTGTTTTCGCTGTATTTAGGCAAGGTAACATGATGTTAACATCAGACATTTTCAAACAATTTTTTTCAAATCCAATGTCCCTTTAACGTCATGATTTTGACATTCAAATAAAATGTTTTTCTGATGTTTTAAGATATCAAAGCATATTTATGTTTTCAAATGTATTTGAATAAAACAGCACAGTCAAAGGATTTTTGATGTTTTCAGATGTATTAAAGGTTATGAATAAACATCTTACATATGTTTTCAAGTGTCGATTTTATCCAATAAAAGAGATGATGTATGATGCATTCAGATGTAGAAAAACGTGACGGTGTATCGTTTCCGGATGTTTTCAGTTGTAGATAATAACATTAAAACCAAATAATCTGAAAGCATCAAAATCACATATTAGGCTAAGGTAAATTTTATTCGGGTGTTGAGTAAAGTACATAAAGTAAATATGCACCAATATCGCCAAAACATATACGATTCACACTTAATTCTAATCGCATCGGATATTTACCGATATTTTATGAGTACAAAATTTTACATCTATAAGAACATGGATTTCAACGCAACGTGTGATTGTCATGACACAAGATGTATTCTGGCTTATTATGAATACAACATTTTACTTCACAAAGACCTTTGATTCTATTGTAACGTTTCATTCTTATGTTGTAAGAAGTTTTCTAATGCTGTAGACCTGCAGTCTTTTACAGTAGAATGAAGTTTATTTCTAAGGTAACGGCCAATTATAATATCATCAGATGTGTTTAGATGTCTTAGGTACACAACATTTCACACATACATAACGTTTGATTGTCATGTAATTTTAGATTCTAGTTTTATAAGACGTGTTCTGATGTTAAATTTAACATCATCCATACGTTTGTTTTTAATGTGAAGTTTAAATATGTTGTATTTATATGTACTAGGGCGTTACTTTGAACTCTGAATACATTTAGAATACGACAACCCACATTCAAATTTAATGTTTGGAAGATGTCTGCTAATATTTTTACATCACCATTTCTATTCGGGTTTCGTGACAACTTCAACTGTAAATGGTCATGTATGCATGGATGAATTCCTGAAAAAACGACTGCTTCCGTTTCTCAAAACACACAACGTTCCTACAATTTTTTGGCCGGACCTAGCCTCTTGTCATTACTCCAAGGATGATCTGGAGTGATGCAAGACGAATGGTGTCAATTTCGTGCCGAAGGATCTTAATCCCCCAAATTCTCCAGAGTTGCAGCCAAATGAAAAATATTGGGCTGAAGTTGCCACTACAGAACAGGAAATGTTGACGTCATGGATGAAAGCGGAAAAATATGTCGGTTCAAGTGTTGTACAAAAATCTTATGCGTGGTATAAAGAAGAAGGTTCGGACTTTTGGATTTGGAAAAGAAATACTGTGCAATAAAAATACCTCAACCAAGATAATACCTTGTATCTTATTCTCTGAATATTTCATGACAATCGGTTGAGAGACTTCTTTTTGAGGACGAGTTTAAAGTGATGCAATTTAACCGTGGATACCCTTTACTTAACGAGGAGGGAATTTTCCTCTGCTATCCTATATGAAGCTTCAATTTCCTCATTCTCCTCATCAAATTCTTCGTTGATATTAGCAACTTCGGTTCGGCCTAAGGCTGGTTTATCCGGTCCATTGCCGAAGGTTGATGGCACAGTATTTTTTAACTTGCACGTTGTTAATACAAAAAACGGCCAAGAACAATGCAAATTGATTATGAGAACTGCGTTGTCTCTCGTAGAATGGTCACGTTCGTAGATAAATAGCAACTCATCAAATTTATCCTAACTAAGTGTTCAGCTACAAAGTGTCGTCAGTGGTTGAGTCGTTTGAAAACTCTAAGGGCTTGTTGGTTCTCTTTGAGCATTGCCAACATGTCCGTAGAGCACTGCCAGTCCTATCAGAGAGTTGTACGTGGTACACTTAGTCCGGAACGAATTTTACCAGACCTCAGGATCTTGTGGAATCCATAGTAAGCACGACTTCCAGTAAAAACGCGTCTCCGATTCTCTCAGCTGCAGTTATTATCCAACGTCACCAAAGATCTGATGTACACAAATTCGTCAACCACCTTGAATTCATCTTCGGCGATTATCACAGTTCTGGCTATGCGAGCTCTATCACGCTCGGTACCTCTTTCCAGTGGATATTGAAATAGTCTTCGACGTAATTTACCTTTTCAGCTTGGTGTACTGATCAACAACCACCTAGAACGTTATTTTGAGAATATCAACCTCGCCAGTAGATAAACCTACTAGATTCATTGAAAATAGAAAAGATCAAAGATATTTTCAAACCATCTGAAGGAACTTCAAGAATGAACCAGACGAAGACCATTTGGAAGATTCGAATTATGTTTCTTGAAGATTCCCGAGAGAGCTAATTTACATTCAGGAAAATTATGACATTCTCGACGAACAATGTATCCAGCAATCTGGGATGCCCTCACAAATATGGAAGAGGCGATCAAAATGCAGTCTTTGATCCAGAACACTTTAGAGAACAGTACATCACGAAAACCACTTATCTCAAGTAAAACCTACAATGGTGACAACCGTCTCGAATTACCCATTTATCAGTAAATGCTTCAATGAATACCCGTTATCCCCATATATACTATCACGATGCCCTCTCTACCCCGCTATCAACCACCACAGGTGAGGCTTATCTTGAAATTGATTTGCCTATAAACAATGTCAAATAGCACCTTCAAAGTTTGTTCAACGAATGACTATCACTACTAAGTAAACCTCCGTCTCATCCGGACACGTTCGTTTGAAACAACGCCATCCACGCTGCGTGATTCATCCTTCAAAAAGTGCTTCAGAATGCTCTCTTTCCTCGTTCGCCTTGCTCTGTTTGTATCGATTTTGAACGTGAGTAACTGCAGTTGTGCGATAAACCTTTCTAAAACATACGATTTTTAGTTGTCACAATGCGACGAAAACAAGTTTGTAACGTGTGATCTTGACCTGGAGGAAGCTGCTCTGGCCAAATTACCGGATGAATGTAAGAATTTGGACGCACCTACTCGAGAAGCGCTGCTGAAAGAGACCGACAGCTTCAAGCGTTTCAATGCGAAATTGATGGACTACGAGAGGAGTTTCAATGCCGACACGGAAGATAGCATCTACAAAGATTGGGAATTCCGTGCCGAGCTGTACGGAAATGCCGAGTTGCACTTGTGTCAAAATTCAACCGAAGTTTTGCAAGACTATCTCGAGTGCATGGTGGAGAAGCGAGAGCAGATGATCCTGGAAATCGACGAGAAAATGGCTAGCATGGGTGGTAGTTAGGAATTTCTTTTTGTGATTAGAAAATATAATTAATTCATCAGTTTTATTAAATCGCTAGCGTACTTACTAGACATCATCGTTTAATTCATCAACGAATTCCGAAACAAGGTCATCTACGCGAGCCTCAACATCGTCTGTTTCAACGATTGGTTTTGACTTCTTCTCACTGGATTCGGTTTCTCGGGTTGCTCCTTAGCTTCCGACTTTCGTTTCTGTGCAGCTTTCGGACTTTTAGGTGTGCTCAAAACTTCCTCAACCAGCTCCACATCGTCATCTGAGTTGGAAAGATTTTCAGCAGACTTCTTCGGAGTTTTCTCAACCTCCTGAGCCTTTTTCGGCGTGTCTTCAGACACAACAACTTCGACTTCATCTTCGCCTTCGCCATCGGAATTGATTTCAATAGCCTCCGAATCCAACGTCTTATTCGTGGCTGATTTATGCAGTTCACCGTTGTTACAATTGTCTGCACTTTCAACATCATCCAACTGGAAGACGACTTCTGGAGACTTGTCTTCTTCTATTGTGATCTCCTCAACAACAGCGATCGGCTCGTCTTCGTCACTTTCCTCCGGTTCTTTCGCCACTGGTTGTTTCACCCTCTCAAAACTGATCGGAGTTTGTTTCGCCGGGAAAAAGGCACTGTTCAACTTATGCTTTTTCTTAGCCGCCAACATATCCTTCACTGCGTTCTCCTCCACGGGGAAGTAGAACACTTCCTTGCGAGGGTGCACCAAGCTTTCGGCAGTGCGACTAAGCTCGGAAGCCTTAGCACGGACGCCTCCGTTGGGATCCTGCACTTGAGCTACGTTGAACAAGGCTACCCCGTACTGAAGCGGTGGCGGACAAAGGTGGTGCGGATTAACGATCAACGCATGCAGTGCGGAAAGAAGAGCCTTCCGACAATTCGGTTCGAAGTAGAGGTTCTGACGCACACCCGTATTGAGCTGAGAGAACACAGAAAAGCACAGCGAGACAATCTTTTCTTGAATCAACTTCTGCATAATGGGTTTGATGAAACACCCGGCGGCATCAAGAATCTTACAGAGACAACGAAGAGCGGCCAAGCAGAGAACTTCGTTACCGTAGTCTGACTGGAGATACTTGGAGTTGTCGAATGAATTCGTAGAGTGAGTTTTCGACAAGGAAGTAGCAGCGTTTTGCTCCTTCTGCAGCTTCTTCTTTGCCTTGGCGGATAATTTTTGACTGTAAAACAAAACATATTTAGAACTCAGCGAAATTCGCCCATATTACCAACAACTTACCGACTGGCATTAACCTGCAGCGTAACTTCCGATTCGAATGGCGCCACGTCGTGCATAATGTGTTCCAACAAACTGTCCGTAATGTCCTCGATTCCGCTGCCGTATTTAACAGTTTCGCACCACAAGGCAATACTTTCATAAACCTTCGTTCGCAGAGCTATGTAGGACTTCTTCCTACCCTTGGCTCCCGTAGTCAACGTCCCTTTCAGACACTGATCGAACATATCGGTCAGTAGATTTCCAAACGGAAGCATGTTAGATTTCAGCACCAAAACAAGAACATCGAGAACCTTGAGCAGCTGTACTTGAACCTGTGGCAGCAACATTCCGAGGGCCAGATTCTCCTGGATGGTATTTTTTGCCATAGTCTGACAGCTAACCGAATGACCGCGTAGAACCACATTCAAGAGTTTCATCGGGCGGAACGGCTTTGGTACTGGATATGGCAGTACGATCGCTTCCTCTAGATAGCTGATCAAATTCAGCAGACGATTGACGATTCTCCGAGCTGAAATGACCGGTTCGTCGTCGGTCGCAAGCTTGGGCAGTTTCAGACATTCAAGGTTTTCTTCAACGTCAAACGTTTCCGGTGTATGGGCGAAGACCTTGCCCAGCACATCGTGTATCGTATCGACCAGTTTGCACTGGTACTCATCCCAGGTTTTCTTGTGAAGACTACCATGCTGGCCGCCACCACGAATTTGCTGTAAAAGCATTAGACAACGACCGGTGCGTTCTACGACTTGGGCATCTTCGGCGTCAACTAATGAGTATAGGAAGTCTTCGATGCGGTTTTTAGCCGACCCGGTTACTCCCGGATAGTGTTGCATAGCCGTTTCCAGAAAATCTAGCGTCGATGCGTGCGTCGAGGGATCGATGGAGCTCGTAACGTTGTCCAACAACTTCGGAATGCTGCTGATGGCCAGCTTGTTCAGCTCGGATGATTCCAACGATTTGATCAGAAGTTGCTCTGCAAGAAGATTACCATGTAAGTCCGAATTGTTAACTTAAGACTAGTCTCATACTCAGCACATTGTAGGCCAGCGGGATGCTGGCAACGTGACCCTTCTGGTTGCAGATCTTCGAGCACACGTTGACGTAGTATTGGAATTTTTCCTCCACGATGTCCAACGGGCACTGCGGAAGCAGGTGGCTCAACGCAATGAGGCCACGGTCCCGGGTCAGGGCACTGCCCAGCAGGGTGACGATTTTTGAGAAGTAGAATTCAATCTCATGCTGAGGCTGGCGATTAGGTAAGAGACAACGGGAGTTTTGAGGAGGCAATATTTATCATTCGGTTTGACGGTTCGGTTGAATATGTGTATTTCTAAAAAGTGGGAAAAGGCTACCATATTGCAAAACTTAATGGGTGAAATCGAGCGTTAAACTCAAGCATACGGATATAACAAGTTCAAATAAAAGATATTTTGATGCGGTGACCCTTTTTCGATAGCTTGGTGTAGAAGCTCCGTATTTGAGAGGTTTACGAAAATCCAGTAGCGTGAGACTCGGGCGCTAAAGTAATAAATTAACACTAAACTAACACTAAGCTATTCACCGATGTATTTGTTTGTATTGTAAGGACTGTATCGAAATAAGTTATCCACATATTTTTCTTTTAAATCATATAAAGAGTGAAGTTTCATTCAAACAAAAGTATGATTCTTTATTATGCGAAATTTAACTTGAACATTGTGAAGACCGGATGAAATTAGTATTATTCTTTCACGAATTTGCGAATCTTTGATCGAACACTTTTCATTAAGTTACAAACAAGTGTTTCATCATCATCATCTAAACTGCTTTACCAGTCTTTTTGAAGACGCTTTCCTCAATCGCCCAATAGCGTTCGATGGGCCGAGGCTGAGTTTAATTTTGGCGAAACGAAAGCCGTGAGCCAAATGAGAGTTGTTTTGGCGTAATGCGCCGACGCAAAATTCGGCCAAAACCGTGGAGAGGTACTACGATTCTGATATCAAGGCAACAACCACTTCTGCAGACACTCAGCTCGATAGATTTCCGCATTTATTGTTCCGGTTGTGTAGAGAATGGTAGACTATAAACCACAGGAACATATTGCTTGCCATACCAGCACTTTTCGAAAAACTACTCTCCCTGAATCGACCATAGGTCTCGTCGTCCATCAAAACTCGCGAATACAATTTCCGGGCCCTTGCTGCTGCGAGTTGCCTCCGTTCTGCTCTTTGTTTGGCGATTTTCTGCTTCTTGTAGGTCTTCAGGTTGTTCCCTTACTTAATACGTTGAATTAATCCGACGCTGGTTCCCGTTTTATTGGCCAAATCACGTATTGATTATTGTTCTTCCCAATAAGAACTACTACTTTTTGATCCAGTTTAAGATTAGAAGATCCGGGTTTTTTGCCTCCTTCTTTTTCCAAACTTGGTTATAAAGAAGTTTACACTCGTCTGATGAATTCCAAAGAGCTTCGCTATTGTCGCATAGTTACACCCTTTTCACGTAGCCATGTGTCCATTACCTAATTTTCACGTCTTTTTCAATACGCAACATTTTGAAAACAAAGAATTTAAACCATGCGAACAAGTAAACAAACGAAAGATGACAGTCAAGCGCACAGCATGCTATGATGAAAATATTAAAGCCATCACAAATGCACGCGTACAACACAAATGTACATGGATAGCCTATTGTCGATACAATTCTTACACTGTTGTTGTATCTCGATAATTTTTGCTGCAATTCGGCGAGCGCTCGTGGCGTCGATCATGAGGATCCAGGGATGGCTGACTTGTTCTGGTAAAAAGTTGGCGATCTCACGTCATGATGACGGACACTAGAATGGCGATTGACGATGGGGTGGAATTACAGGGTCCGAGACTACAGGCGCTTCCTTCAAACAAAGTCGGTCGATGACGGCAAGGCTGCCCTTTGTCGAACCGAGAAGGGAATTTCTCCTTTGCTATTTGCGACACTTTTAGGACGCACTGCTCGAGAGCGTTGGTCTTCTTAGTCGTTATGGCCTGAAGCCAGAGGAGCAATGGCGGTCCTTAACGATTAGAAATGCCCAAACCGAAGCGTTCAATGGCGGGTCTCGATAATCAGAAGGCTCACTATTTTCCCGACGATAATTTTAAAGAGAAAGTATTGATAGTTCCGTTAGAGTAGCGCCGGTCGTGAAATTGAAAGATGCAAGTTGAAAACGAGCGGCATTTGAACGGTAGTATGCGATCGAGCACACATTCTTTTACCAAGTTACCTCAGAAGCAGGGTAGGCAAGGGGATACCCCCTTGACTGGCAAAAGAATATGCGACCTATTGCTTAATCTGTTTCCAGCGATTTGTTTGTTTCCCTCTCCCAACGCCTAACATGGGTGAGAAATTATCTCCTGCTGTTGGGTTTATTTTTGCCATGCACTGACTCTTTCACACAGATTATTGCTCTCGTCATACTAATACTTATAGACCTCGGAGAGGAACGACGGTTAGTGATGCCAATACTGATCCCCACCAGTATGATTTAATGGATTCTCCCATTATGGGCTTTCTACACTTTGATTAAAACTTTCATTGCCAGTGTCAATATTCTGTAGCATGTCTGATCTACACGCTCGCCTGTTTCAAAACTCCTTTAAGGGCGCCCACTGCAAGTCCTTTAAGCCTTCAGCCCATCATCCATGTTCCGTGACGTCAGCAAGCTGTAACTGTTAAGCTGTTGTTGGTTGCAGCCCAGTGGTTATCTATACGCAAAAGTTTGGTAACAGATTTGAATCTTCGATTTACATGTCAAAATAGAAAAACTACTGTGAGTTTATGCAGCGATTGTTACGGGTAGATTGGTTGGAAGTTGGATGAAGCGTGTAGAAGATATAGGAAGAATGGTCCAATGCCGCCAAATTATCTACCCTTGCTTGGTCTTGCGTCTGTATTCTAGATTATTGATCTGCTTCCTTTAATTATGCGAACAATACTGACGATGAGGCGAGCTCGTTGCAGAGGGCGTCTCCAATGATGTAGGGAACAGGGAGGGTCCATCATATTTGGGACACTGACAAATAAAATGTTACACCGTTTGCAGTACGCTGTACCTGTCGCAGATCATTCGGAAGGATGTAATTGTGGGACTGCTTTGTATCACTAGACCGGAGTCGGGAAATGATTACTGGATTTCGTCGGAGCGTGGGGTCCTCACAGCTGGCGATGTCACGCAGGCGTCACGGTGCGCAGGCAAAATAGGTGATCTTCGATGTCCACTTTTTACGATCGGCTCCCAGAACCTCTCAGGTGCATCTAGTCATTTAATGTTCTGTATTCTGAAATGGTCGGGATTTCATGTAAAGGGTACGTTTGAGTGAGTGAATCTCTGAATCCCTTGGATCCAGGGATGTACGGACGTGTCCATATGGCATCGACGACGCTGGGTGAATCGGTTAATACAAGGGCCGGTTTTCGGCATGGGATGGTTGCGGCAATTGAGATCTGAGATTTGGATTTAATGTCAGCTAAGAAGAACCCAGATACGACCGGATGTTTTGTTTTCGTAATGTCCAATGACTCGGAAGCCGATCGCCAAACTTATCGAACGTGAGCTTGCCGCTATCGATGCACGCAGCGTATCGGGGGTTGAGGGGAAGGAGTCTTGAGGTAGCCTGATCGCTGAGTTGTAGATTGAAGCGAGTTTAGCGATAAGATACCGCTTTCTTAGGAATGTTTTTTTCCAGATTCAGAGAGAGAGGGAAGGGGGGGGGGGAGGCTATCGATAAAACAGGACACAGACAGGACACAAACCTTCGCTGCACTGCCTCGATTCTTTCAACGCCATTAAGATAGTGCGGGTTCCATACTGCTGAACAATACTCCACCGTGGATCGCACCAGCGAACAGTAGACACTCTTTAAGCAATATACATTCGTAAAGTCCTTTGCCATTCTCATGATGAATCCCCAACTGCGGTTTGCTTTGGAAACAATGTAGCTAATACGCTCCTTGTACGTAAGTCCCGCATCGAGAAAAACTCCTAGATCCTTCACGCACGATTCACGTTTAATAATGCTGCCTTCGAGGTGGTAGTCGAACATTATCGGTTTCTTCTTTCTTGTGAATGAAACAACGGAGCCATATAACGGCTACAAAACTGACATATTTGCTTTTTGCTAGTTGCTTATTGTCATTTGGCGATTCGTTTCAAATTGACGGTTTCGGAATTCTACACACGCTGAGATTCAAGCTTGAATGGCTGTGATTTTATCTTTATTGACACAATATTAGATGATGCTTAAAGCTGTTGCACCGAAAAAGCTAACCTCACTTTTCACCATGAGAGTATAAGAGATAGAAACAGCCATCGTGTTCTCCGTCCTTTTTTCTAACACACGAATTTCCGAACACAAGGGCACCAGTACCTGTCAAATCTTAGGTGTGACGTTACTGGGATTTGGGCCATTGGAATGGTGCTCATCTTGCCCCGTCCTACCTAGTTAAATACAAAAGGCCTGATCCTGTTACAAAGAAATCTGATGGAGTTCGATAATATGTCCATTCACTAACAATCGAGATAATATCTTTGAACAGCAGCGAGAAAAAATAAGAAAGAAAAAAATACACAGAGCAGCAATTCACCATAATTTTTAATTTGTTTCATTATTTATTATTAATCCTTTCTTAAACTTTAATTTCGTCGTGAAAAAGACTGAATATTTGTCTGTTCCCTAAAATCTGTGCTATTTGGGCACCCAATCAACTCACCTCCGCCCAAAGGGTTTGATGTTCGTCCAACGCGGAAAGCAATTTTCTCACGTTCCCTTCCTTGGCATCCAGCACACCGCCGAATATTTTCGAAACACCTTCCATTTGACGGGCAGCACTTTACGAACTATATATTTTTCCAGACTCTCGAGGAAATACCACAAAAATAAGCGAAATTTCACAGAGCACGTGCGATTACCACCGACTGATGTAGGGGGTAGTAAACAAATGGCACTCAGCGCTCAACATGGAAGTGCCGAAAGATTCCGGACACCACAGCCGTTCGAAAGTGAGTGACCTCTTTGACGTTAATGTTGCTATGCTGTCATTGACACTGAAAGTGGGGAGCGTTTATTGTTTTCTGTTTCATCCGCCAGAGTGAAATTTTCGCAAAACAAGCGAATTTCGCTTTATTTCCGTAGTTTTTACAAATTCCTACGACTTTTGTGATGAGTTTTAACTGTTTGCTGTTCGGAAGTTGTTTGGTGATTGAATGAATTTGCTCGGAAAGCATTTTTTGTGGTGAAAACCCGAGCATCAGAACGGGGTTGCAGATTCATTAGGTGGGAAGTAGGTAGTGCGAGTGATTCATTGCACGAGCAGTGGATCATCAAAGTTGGGAACAGGATCGAAAGCCAACGGAACGAACTGCCCTCGTGCGGAGGATGGATGGACACATAAACATTGACCATCCGACGTCGGTTAGTGGCAGCAGTGGGCTGGGTGTGGGTCCCGGAGGTGATACGAG
Source organism: Aedes japonicus (assembly GCA_034211315.2). Classification (NCBI taxonomy): domain Eukaryota; kingdom Metazoa; phylum Arthropoda; class Insecta; order Diptera; family Culicidae; genus Aedes; species Aedes japonicus. The sequence continues at coordinate 257,897 of JASCZW010005291.1, read as the reverse complement.
CCGACGGTCGTGGATCAGCAGGGAAGCGCTGGCAAAGATGCCACAGGATAGCCCTGGTACGCATCCGTCCTATGGGGTAAGTTGGTTATTGGGTGGCGGCCGATTTTCAGCGAGTAATCACTATTGATTTCTATCCACAGACAAACGATTCTGTCCCCAACGTTACCATACGGGATCCGAACAGTCGAGGTGGTCAGGGAAGTAGTCGCACGGCAAACCCGTCGCGTCCTCCAGGAGATGGTCCGGCGGGATCTGCTGCCGAAGCACGACAGCGAGAAGAGGAAGAGGAAGGTCTCAAATACGGTGCCCAACATGTTATAAAACTGTTCGTTCCGGTGACCCTGTGCATGGTGGTTGTAGTGGCCACAATCAGTTCGATTAACTTTTACTCGACCAAAGATGTGTATTTGGTGTACACTCCGTTTCACGAGTTGTCGGACGACACGGGAACGAAAATCTGGAACGCTCTGGCCAATTCGATGATCCTGATGACTGTGATCGTAATCATGACAATACTGTTGATAGTGCTGTACAAAAAACGTTGCTACAAGATAATCCACGGTTGGCTGATCATGTCCTCACTCATGCTGCTGTTTCTGTTTAGTTATTTGTATCTGGAGGAAGTGCTCCGGGCGTACAATATTCCGTTCGACTATCCCACGGCACTGTTACTGATGTGGAACTTTGGCGTGGTGGGAATGATTTCGATCCATTGGCAGGGACCGTTGCGGTTACAGCAGGGCTATCTGATCTTCATCGCTGCCTTGATGGCGCTGGTCTTCATCAAGTACCTGCCAGAGTGGACCACCTGGGTTGTGTTGGCCGTCATTTCCATTTGGGTTAGTTACCGGTATCAATTTTGGAGTCAATCCGTCATAAAGGAGGAATTCTCTCTTGCAGATTTGATAGCAGTCCTGACGCCGAAAGGTCCTCTCCGAATCTTGGTGGAAACGGCTCACGAAAGGAACGAGCAGATATTCCCTGCGTTGATCTATTCTTGTAAGTTTTTCCTATCGAATCTTGTAGTTATTCGTTGATACCTACTAAATTCTATCGTTTGATCTGGATAGCAACCATCATGTACTCGTACATGGGAACCCACTCGGATCCGAGCGAGGAAGCCTTAACTCGAAGCACCGGAGAACGCACAATTGGCACAGGTCCCGGCAGTGGTGGCGTTGGTCTTGGTGGATACGGCTCTACGACTTCTCCGGTGCACCCGGCGGCAGTGAGAACGCAACCAGCAGCAGCACCGGCGACGAATAACGCTGAAGGTACGCCACTGGTTACGTATCGGGTAAAATCCGGTTCGCGTGGTGCCGAGCATGGTACGCTGCCTCTGTTTATTGCTTACGTGTTGGCTTTGGGTTATGGGCAATGCTGGTGATTGGTCGCTTTTGTTAGTTCTAGAGGGGTGGTGGATTTAATGGTTAACCCCTTTCTAGCTCTTATACAGTGTTCTGTCCGGCCATTTGCTGATTTTTCGATAATTTAGGACCGAAACTTTGAGACCGCTGCTTTGTAAATTTCGGGCAGACTTTCCTATTGTCTGTAGTGTCCTCTCCCGAACTATTACCGCATATCGGAATATCACTTATGTTTACATGGTCTTCTTCAATAACTGTTCTACACTTAATGCGGCGTTTAGAGCTACGTCCATAACGCCGGCATCGTTGGCATTGTCTGATAGGATAGACGTATTGTTTGACAACGTACAACTGTAGTCCATCGAAAGTGACAGTTACTGTCCATAATGGTACTATATCCTCGCCAAACTGCTTAGTCACACGTCTAGTATGCACTATGGGAGGACATGACCGATATTGCACCTTCCAATTCCGTATCAGTCAGTTCTGATTCGATGTATGCTACTCCCAAACATTCACAGAGCCTTTATGGAATGTAAAAATTCGTCTTCGAATACTTTTCCGTCACCAGGCCATTTGCAGCTTCACGTGAATCCATCAAAGTTTTCGCCTTCCGTTTCGATAATGACATCTTTTTGAAGTATTGGTCACCAAAGATCAGTCTATGTCCATCCAATCTTCTACGATTTCCAGCAACGGAACGTCCATCACAAAGCATGATGGATGCCCTCGAGTCATCTGACACAGTCGATCCTCCATCTCCGTTTTCATATCTTGCTGATTGTTCCAGGCCATCCAAGACGTTCCGTTCCTGTGTTCGGAGTAGGCGAGGGGTTTTCCAACTTGCTCGCTCAGGCAAGTATAATGTACTGGATCAATATCGGGCCCTGAATTCTGTTCTGTTTGTAGTCACGACATCACATTAGATTGTGTTGATCAGCACTACCATCCTTCGCCATCGCAAGCAACGGAGCTGAACGGCTTATCTGACAAACGCATCTGGGTCTACTATCAGTGCGTGCGAGGAGTTCGTACTAAAATTTACGACCTGTTCCTTACTTCTGCTGGTTTTGGAATTGACGCCATTTTCCTGACAGAAACTGGGCTCGACGATAGTATCAATTCCGTTCAGCTTTTCGGATCGAGTTTCAATGTCTTCCGCTGCGACCGTAATTCATTCAACAGCGACAAAACTGGTGTGTTGATTGCTTTAGCGCAGGAAGTAGGTTCAATCTGGCCGTTGTACACATTCCGCCAGGCCAAAGTAGAGACGACAGCATCATAGACGCTCATATCACATCCGTAAAAGAGCTTTGCGAAACAACTGACAGAGTTTTGGTATGTGGTGCTAACAATCAATCCCGACTACAATGGTTGGCCGTAGATAGTTCGGTCTGCCTTGCTGAAACATCATCACTGAATGTTGCCTGGATGAGACAGATTTCCTTAATCTAAGCCAACGCAATTTAGTTCAGAACGAACTTGGTCGCACGCTAGATTTAGTGTTCTATAATGACGAAAACGATGTGAAAATCGATGAGTCTGCTGTGGCACTGTTGCCGATCGACTCCCACCGTCCTCCTCTTGTTCTGTCATTACTTACCTCGCTGTCATAACCAATTCACCCTACCCACATTGTGGATGAGGAAGTTAGACCTCTCGATTAACGGGAAATTGATTATACAGTTATACAGTTTCTTCATAATCTGGATTGGAACAACATTCTTGAAAGCACGGACGTTGTTGAAATGTCTGCACGATTTTGTGGTGTTATAAAACATTGGCTGGCTTCGAATGTACCACTCAAAAGACGTCCAGTTTTCCGTTCTTGGAGTGCTGGGCTGCTTTGCTAGCTAGAACGAAAACGGAATTCGGCTCAGCGAAAACTGAGACGATGCAAAACAGCTGATACTATGCGGAACTTCAAGCAGGCAAGCACTGCTTTTTGTAGGCTCAACACTTCGTTGTTCAAGGCACATGTCTCAAAAATGCAATAGGATTTGCGACGAAAACTCCCAAGCTATTGGAATTTTGTCAACAGCAAAAGGAAAAGCTCCAGCATTGCCGGTGTTTGAAGCTGGTGATCGTCGAGATGTAAAAAAATATCGTGGTATAACAAGTCTCCCAGCAGCGTACGAAAATATATTAAGCCAAGCTGTCATCACTAGTTCGACAAATCAACGTGGATTTATTCCTGGAAGGTCGGTGGCGACCAACTTACTTACCATAACATACTTCTGTGTTAGCTTTCTAGGCTGGGTGCATCAGCAACACTAAAAGCTTGGCTGCATTCGTACCTGGCTGACAGAACTCTTCGTGCGCAAATTGATTCCTGTGTATCAAAGCCCTTCACCAGTACGTCTGGCGTGCCTCAGGGGCATAGAAGCTCAGTTGATTGAGAAGTTCCGGAGAGTCAATTTCACCGGTGATTACCTTAGTCGCAAAAACAGCTTGCACGCCTCCTTCGTTCTAACGTATCGATTCCAAGCAACCGACACCGATCTTCGTTGGCAGGAAGGCTTGGTGCGTCCCGCTATGGTAGGTGGCGTAGTGCGAAGCGAACAAACCTACGCTGAACAGACTCCAGCCTCGCAATCCAACAGCGTTGATAAGAGCTCCAGATAACGACACTATTTTCCAGTAATGTGCGCACCACCGAACAGTACAATGACTGAGGGTTCCGGAAGTCTTCAGATATTTTGAAAATAAATCCAAGTTGCCGGTTCGCCTTCGCTACTGTACCATGCTAGTGCAGCTTGAACGTTATCTCCTGATCGAGAGTCCTTGACCTGCCTTACTCGTTGAAGTACATTATCAGAAATATGATAATCGAATTTAATCGGCTTGCGCTTTCGGTGGAACGAAATAATCATGCATTTATTGATGCAAAGTGTCAGGAAATTTAAAGATCACCACGTCGCCATATCATCTACACGTGATTGCAGGTTTTGACAGTCCTTAAAGCAGTTGATTGCCATGAACATTTTTAAGTCATTCGCATAAAATAATCTACACCCTGGAGGTAGAAGATGAGAGAGTTCATTGATGAAAAGGAGGGGTCCGAGGTTGCTGCCTTGTGGAACACCGGAGGAATTGGTGAAACTTTCCGAGAGCGATGATCCGATTTTCACGCAGAGCAAGCGATTCATCAAGTATGATTCAAACCAGCACGCCAAAGGGGAAGAAACACCAAGTTTTTTTAACTATGCCAGCAAAATGCCAGCTAATGCCAGCGGTCAAATGCTGCTTTCAAATCTCTATGAATAGCATCTATTTGACCACCAGCGTCCATGGTGCCATCACAAAGTGAAACGAACTCGGTTAAGTTCGTAGCAACAGATCGTTTCGAGTAGAAACCATACTGAGCTGTTGAAATTTATGTTTTGCAGGAATAGAATAAAGCATCTTTTATGATGATTTCAAACACCTTAGAACACGAACATAGAGATGTGATCCCTCTGTAGTTTTCTAAATTCCGTTTATCACCCTTTGTGTAGACAGGAAACATGTGAGAACGTTTCCAGTCACCGGGAAACTTACTTTCGCGCAGTGACCGTGAGAACAGTTTAGCCAATGGTGTACACCAGAAAATTTCACAGTATTCGGTAATTTACCGAACTTTAAACAACTGAACAGTTCGGTAATCCGATTTAACGGACTTCGGTAAATTTGACAAGTTCCGGTAATTTTGTACCGGAATACTGTAAAGTTCACCGATATCCGGTAAATCGGATTACCGAACGTTCAGCTGAAAGTTCGGTAAAAATTACCGAATACGTAAAATTTTCAAGTGTGTCAAGCGAATTAGAGCAGTTTTTAGAATTGACGACGGAATCCCATCCGGACCAGCAGTATACGGAATTTTCAGCTTTCTGAGGGCCGATAACGCCTATCGATATCGTCAATAATAAAAGCATGAAAATCAAAAGCATTACTTGGAGTGTATGCTATTTGAGCGGAAATGGCAGGAATGTCGTTGAAGGTACTTTTAAAATGGTCAGTAAATAGCTGACATTTACCCAGCTCAGTGCTAGCAAGTTGTTCGCCGAGATGGATTAATATAGGCAAACCAACTTCTTTGCGCTTAGAATTCACAAACGACCAAAATCCTTCAGGGTTTCTACGAAGAGATGACTGCTTACGAATAACGTATCGGCGATATAGGGAACGGTTGTAAACATGGTAGGCATTGCTAGCACGGGTGAACTATGAGACGACTCAGGCAATGATGTTACCAATAGTTTTTCGCTCTGACATCAGTTTGGAGTTGATCGCAAATGGCTGTACTTTGACCATGGGAGCTTTGACTTTGCAGGCAACACAAAGGGGACATGTTCAGCAATTTTACCGCGAACAATATGGCTGAAGTAGATCACAGCGAAATCATCGATAGGTTGCCAATCGACACGGGAAAAAGCAGCACAAATATCGGCATGATTAGCACGGCTGTAGTCCCACGGACCTTTGAACTGTTCATTGCATTGCCTGCGTCATTTCCTGCAGCTCCGAAACCAGTGGACGCGACTTCCGCTTCCTGACATGTAGGGTCATGTTCGTCAGGAACTTTTTCACTGTTTGGCCGGTTAAACCGACCTCCCGGCCAAGAGCACGCAGCGATGTAGACACTTTTCCCTCGGTCTTCCTCTTCAGCATCCTTTGGAGCTTCTTGTTGCTCTGGGTTGTCGGCCGTCCGGAACCGGCATTTCTTTCGATGCTCTGATTGTTATCTAATAGTGACAAGATGTTGTAGCTGCCGGAACGGACGAATCCGGCATCCACAAAGTGCTGCACGATGTCCGTTTTCGACGCGGCGGGGTGCTTCTGAACACAGTTGCTTCACTGTTTTTGCCATCACGATTTGAGTTCGACTGATATGGCTGTCAAATTTTGTCTGCTGACACATGGGTTACTATGATTGATTCTACATGAGTAGTTTCATCAGTGCGGGTGAAGGTAAACCCATGAATTGGCATTTTTTGTCCATTTTTTTTAATGCAAATGTTATTAGAGAACGCATCTGGAGTCCGTATGAAGTTACCTGGAGTCTACGTCTTGCACAAGTACAGAAGAGGTTTGTAAGGTTGGCTTTGCGAAATCTTCCATGGCGCGATCCTGTCAATTTACCGCCGTATCCGAGCAGATGTGTGTTATTGGGTTTAGACACTCTGGAGCAAAGAAGGAAAATTCAGCAGGCAACATTCGTCGCAAAGCTTTTAAACGGCGAAGTGGATTGCCTGCAATTGCTATCACAGGTGGACTTTCGTGTCCCCCAACGAGTGCTACGGAATTCTTCTTTGTTACAACCCAGATATCACCGTACTGCAATATGGCTACCACGAACCACTGACGGCCCTTAATAGGCCTTTTTCGGCAATGAAATCTGCACGAAGTCTGATAGCAAACTGAAGAAAAAAAAAATTCTCAATCAATGTTGAATCGCAGTTTACGATTTCCTGAAGAGGTCAGGGTGTTTTTAGGCTCAATCAAATACAAGTTTCCAAAAACGATCGGATATTTTGCATATCGCTTAACTTCTTCAACGCTGGTGGAAGTCTTGAAATTCTTCTTCGCACTCAATCAAACTGCCACGTAAAAACACACTACTATCCAATTTTTCGGTGCAAACTAACCACTTAACCAACTAATCATGTTGCCGACAACTTCCAGCAGATCAATCCAGCGGTTTCACGCAAGAATGGTCCAACAACTCCGACCAGCGGGTGGCCCGACGGCAGATTGAAGTACAAGCCAACATCGCCTCGAATCCGAACCGGCCGGAGTACCGCACGGTCACGGCCGATCGGACTGACCGCGCCGGAACCGGCGACTCCCAGCAAGTTCCCTTGTACGAGCAGGCGGAGGAGCGTAAGTTGAAAACTTGAATTGACAGTACCAGTTCCAAATAGACTAAAATGCCGAATTGTTTTTCTTTCAGGTGGCATCAAGTTGGGTCTCGGCGATTTCATCTTCTACTCGGTGCTGGTCGGCAAAGCGTCCAGTTATGGTGATTGGAACACGACGATCGCCTGCTTCGTTGCTATTTTGGTGGTGAGTATCGTTTGAATTTGATCATCCCAAGAACTGTCGGTATTTACGATGAACTTTCCAGGGTCTCTGCCTCACGCTGCTGTTGTTGGCCGTCTTCCGGAAGGCCCTGCCGGCGCTGCCGATCTCAATCTTCTTCGGACTGATATTTTGCTTCGTGACCAGCGTGATTGTGAAACCGTTTACGGAAGCACTGGCATCCGAGCAGGTGTTCATTTAGTCGTCGCTTCCGTCAATCGTTCAGCAAACCTACTGGTAGCAATCTGGATCTGTCTGTTCGTTTTCTACAATTACTTATAATATTCCTATTATAACTTATTTCTAACAAGTGAAGATCCGGAAGTGTCCAATTATTACTCATCGTAAGCTAAAATATTAATCTTAATAATGAAATCAAACTCCAGAGAAGCTTCATCGTTTTTAATCTGCTAGGAAGTTTAACTGTTTTTTTGTACAATTCATCAACCATGGGAACCATTTGAAAAAATTAAAACAAGTATTGAAACATCCATAATCTACCGTGCTTTTAGTCTAAGTTGTTGAGAAAACCCTTCAGCATGCCGATCAACTCCGGATTGCACGAACGATTGATAGCGTGGGTGGATTGCTGGTTGTCCTCTTCGTCGTCGCTGGGACGGTTCAGCTCAGGATCATACCGTCGACCATTTTCCTTCATAGACTGGAAAAACTCGTGGCATTCGAGTTTCCTAACGGGATTAACGTAGTGCTCGTTGGTTGATAGAAGGTTCTGCACATCTTTCGGCGAGAGGTAATTGGAAGGATGGCGGGTGGGGTTTGTCTTTTGGCGTTTACCGGTGGCTTGCTGGTTGCGGAGGTACTCTAGGGTTGAGTGGAGTTCCTCTCGAGAGGTGGTGGAGATTGATGGGAGCTGGAAAAGATATGCAAAGGAGTTAATGTGACTGTTGAAGTATGAAGTCTAGGTACCTCGTTTGGATTCAGAATGTGGCGTAAATTATGCGGGGTTAGGCTCTCCGAATAGTCCTGGATGATAAGCCGTGTGAGGCATTCAGAAATTTGTTCCTCTGTGTCGCTTTCCTGGAACAAGTGGGTAACGTTTAATCCTCGTTGCTCGAAGTTATTGAAGTTAAAATTATAGTCATGGCGAACCTATACGAAACATTCCCTATAAAACTCACGCATTTGTCAAGAGGGAGGTATTTCAATTTGCCAATCTGAATACGAATTCCTCCATATTGGAATAATTGACAGTTGGCAAGTGGATTCAGTTAAAAAGGAGCTTAGTAAGCTATGCATTCGACTGACAATTCATGTTCAGATGGCATAAACAAACCACTGGTTTGTCGTAGTTTTTTTTTTTTTAATTTTTAGCTTACGTGTTTATTTGTGAGGCTCAAGTGCCATAGGCATAACGGAGCCGAGTTCTTTTTCATTTTAAAAATGACAATAACTTAAAGGGTGATACGGTCAAAATTTGGTCAAGGGAAAACGCGTGTAAATCGGTGAAATCGTTTATTTAAAAAATCAAATTAAATTTCTTTTTCAAGTTCAATTAGTATAAAATTCAGGAAAAATATTCAGTTAGGCTTCCGCTTTTCCAAATCCGAATTGCCGGGCCTTACGCTTGACCCCTGCCATCAGATTTTGTACAGCCACCTTGTCCACCTTCTTCGCCGCAGAAAGCCAGTTTGCCTTGAACTGCTGCTCGTCCTTAGCAGTTTTTTTGGTCTTCTTTAGGTTCCGCTTGACAATAGCCCAGTATTTCTCAATTGGGCGGAGCTCTGGCGTGTTGGGAGGGTTCTTGTTCTTGGGAACCACCTGCACGTTGTTGGCGGCGTTCCACTCCATGGGCTTTTTACCGTAATGGCAAGATGCCAAATCCGGCCAAAACAGTACGGAACAACCGTGTTTCTTCAGGAAAGGCAGCAGACGTTTATTCAAACACTCTTTCACGTAAATTTCTTGGTTGACAGCCCCGGAAGCTATGAAAATGCTGCTTTTCAAGCCACAGGTACAGATGGCTTGGCAAACCAGATATTTCTTTGCGAACTTTGACAGTTTCGTGTGCTTGAAAATATCTGCCACCTTTCCCCTTCCTTTTGCCGTATAAAACTCCTGTCCCGGAAGCTGCTTGTAGTCGGCTTTGATGTAGGTTTCGTCGTCCATTACCACGCAGTCAAACTTCGTCAGCATCGTCGTGTACAGCCTCCGGGATCGCGCTTTGGCCGTCGTATTTTGTTTATCATCGCGATTTGGAGTCACTACCTTCTTGTAAGTCGATAGTCCGGCTCGTTTTTTGGCTCGATGCACGGTTGTAGACGATACACCCAGCTTATTTGCGGCATCTCGGAGAGATAGGTTAGGGTTTCGCTTGAAACTACCGGCAACTCTCTTTGTCGTCTCAGCGGCTTCCGGTTTTCGATTTCCCCGATCCAGACTTCCTGGCTGTCGACAAACGTTCCCCAAACACTTTAATTACATTTGTAACGGTTGATTTGGCAACTTTTAGCGATTTTGCCAACTTTGCGTGCGAGTAGCTCGGATTTTCGCGATGCGCGAGCAAAATTTTGATACGCTGCTCTTCTTGCTTGGACGGCATTTTGACAACTGAAGAGTGAATTCCAAAATCAAAATAGGAGCAACATTCTACACACACACACACCTTCAAAATGAGGGGTGTTCAGGTTTTTTAAATGCAAAATTGAAAGAAATACGTCAAGTTGATATTGACCAAATTTTGACCGTATCGCCCTTTTCTAACTATGTTAATTTTGGAAAGCCGAAAAACTCGCGGCTTGGTCGAGGTTAGGGATTACAATGATTCGGGTAGGAATGGAGAAGTAGGAATCTTAACGTTAGCTTTCAACAGCAGATTGGCGATGCGAAATTGTAGCTGTAATGATACAACAAAAGCGGTATTACGGGGGAGGGGACGAGGTGGACATGTTAAAACGACGGCTAAGAGAGGATCAAACGAATACATCTATTTGTTTCAAGAACTTGTAAATTAGCCCCATATAGTCCAAGTCCAGCTTACCCAGCACATCTCTAATATCTTCCTTCTCTGGTTTCCCTCGGGCCCGTAGGGATGCGCAAAGATCAGATCTGGCAATTTCAAAATCGAGGCAATACCAGACAACATGGTTGATGTCCTGATAACCTGCACCACAGCCGCATTGATTGGTGTCGGAGAGCCCTATTCGATAGAAATGCGAGCCTAGCGAGTAGTGATTGGACATTAGACGACACATTACCTTGATAAAATCCCTTCTAATATCCAACCGTCTGAACCACGATTTTTTCGATACCTGTGGGAGAATAGAATCTAACCATCTGCCCAAATCCCCTGTATCCCATTTTTGTTGCCAGCTGATCAAGGCCTGTTGACGGAAAATAGCAAAAAATTCGTTGAAGGCGATTTGTCGATCATAAATATCGCCTGCCATAGCGCCCCCCTTGGAAAGTGAGTCCGCTTTCTCATTACCCGGAATGGAGCAATGAGAAGGGACCCAAACCAAGGTGATGGTGTAGGAATTGTTTGATAGAGCAGACAAAAGAGATCGTATTTCGCTAACGAAATACGGTGAGTGCTTTGCTGGCCTCATCGAACGAATAGCCTGAAGTGAGCTGAGACTATCCGTAAAAATGAAAAATTGATCGGAGGGAAGAGAGGCAATTCGCTCTAATGCATAGTGTATAGCCGCCAGCTCTGCGACGTATACGGAGCAAGGATTTTGTAGTTTGAATTTTGACATCTTTAATAAATTTCATGTGATATATTAATAGTTTTGAAATGAATTTATTTTGAGAATTTTTCAATATTAAGATGTCATTTTAGTTGAATAATTTAACAATTAAACAAAAGATTTGATCGCCGGGTTCAAGACGTGGTCCTTCATTAACACAAGAGATCTCCAGGATGTCTGAGCACCTCCTGTTGTTCAAATCGATGACTCCTGAGTTCTTGATAGAAGTTGATTGCTCCTTAACGCATAAGTTGGGAGCTAGCGCTCGAAGGATTTTCGGCTTCTGTGAAACATAAATTAACGAAATTGTAGATAAATTATTCACGTTCACCTGTTATGCACCAGAATACATACATTCCGTTTCCTCTATGCATCAATGTACTCGTAAATACAAACTGAATGCAAACACGTCGACCGATTGCGTTATCAGTTCGTATAACTGAATTCCACACTCTAATATAATAAAGAGATTAAGTTTTCTCATAATCTTTCATGGCTTTAGGTTTTACGAAAAATGTGCTGTAAAATTTCTAGTGATTTCTTCTAGAAGCCTAAATCTTCCAGCAGTGGAATACTCCAATTCGCCATCGTGAAAATACTGCTAAGGAAACCACATTTTTTTCATATGTGAAAATCACATAAAATTCATCTGACAACACACTTAACCTTGGTTCTCATACAATATATTGTTTTGTCAGATGAATATTATTGGGTATCATAATACAGTTTATGTGTTTTTCACATGCCATTCACTGGATACACATAAAATGAATGGTTATATGGTCTGTGTGAAGCTATGTGATATTTTTAATAATTTTAATGTTGTTTCTTGGTTCAGTGTAGGTATTTATAAGACAAACTTTGAGTTATTGTTTTACCCATGAGTTGAAGCGGTATTTGTGCTGGTTCACGCTTCCTAGAAAAAACAACTAACTCAGTTTTCTCCGGAGAGAATTCGATACCCAGCTTTACATCCCAGGTAGACAAATTATCTAGAGTAACCTGCAACGGTCCCTGCAAGTTGTTCGCCCCTGGTCCTACAATTGAAACAACGGCGTCATCGTGCAATTTTCCATGAGGCAGCTATCGATGTCTCTGGCATAAAAATTATAAAAAAGGAGGCTTAAACAAGAGCCCTGGGGGAGACCCTTGTAGCTAATTCGTGAAGTTGTCAAAGACCCATGAGAAAAGCTCATATGTTACTCAGACAACAAATTGTACAAATAGAATGGTGTAAGGTGAAAGGCCACACTCGTGGAATTTGTCTGAAAGGACGTCTACACAAACTGAATCAAAAGCCCATGAAAACTGAACCCATTTGCTCATTTTGGGCATAGGCCAGCTGTATTTCTGTTGAAAGCAGCGCAAGACAATCGCTCGTTCCTTTGCCTTTGCGGAAACCAAATTGAGTATGAGATAGAAAGCCATTAGATTCAATCCATTTGTCGAGCCGATGGAGAATCATCTTCTCTAGCAGCTTCCGCATACACGACAACATCGCAATTGGACGATAAGAGTTGTAATCCGACGCGGCTTTCCCGGGTTTTTGTATAGCTATACTGCCGTTCTACGCATAATTGTCCCATGTTCTATGGGTTTCCCTATATACATGGGACAGTTATGCTTATAACGGCAGTATAACTCTAACCTGCCTCCATTCATCCGGAACAATATTGCTTTCCAGGAACTGATTAAATAAGTTCAGCAAGCGCCTCTTTACGACGTCTGGGAGGGTTTTCAACAAGGTTAACTTGATTTTATCCATTCCTGGCGCAGATTTGGTTTTTCGTAGTTCTTTCATAGTCAAACATTGGAGATAGATTTCTTATCGTGAGCGATATCTACAAAGCATGTAGTTATTGGTGATCTTTAAATTAATTTAAATTAAGTGACAATTAGGAACTGAATAACACCGAGCAACAGGGTGGATTTGATAGCGAGCATGCTAGTTGTCAATTTACTCAATACTTCTACCCGTGCTGCTTGCATTCACTGACTAATTAGATCAAACCTTCCTCTTCACAAATTAAAGGCATTCTAAACATACAAGTCAACTCTACCAAACATACTTACCAACTGAATCCACGTGTTGAAGTTTAAAGAAAATTCCATCGTTTCCACGTAATGCCACCATTTGGGTGGAACGATCATTGCCATACCAGGTTCCATATCGACGTGAAAAGCTTCACTCTCGACTCCTAAAAATAACTCCTCGTTAATCCAAAATTCATAATCCAAGTAGTAATAAAATCTTCTGTTTAGCGAATGTATTGTTCCAGTTCCACCTACCAATCACCCCCGAATACGCCTCCGGACTGTAGAAATTCTCCTCGCAATACACACTGGATTCTTCATATGGCACCCGGGTTGCCTTCAGCTTCGCCTCCGGTGGAAACAGCAGCCACCGCTTGCGACCGTGCACCTGCACCACAATGTTGCATCCGTAGGTGTCGTAGTGACATGGAGTGTGCGCTCCGTCGGATCCAACCCAGAAGGAAACATCCTCTCCGACATCCGGAAAGCCAAACCGCTCGAAACCAACTCCCCTACGACACTCCTCCGGGAGTTCATTGACGTACCGGTAGCTGTAGGATGCCCAATTGCCTCGGAAATACTCACCATTGCCCGTGGCTTCTTCGAAAAATGCGGTCATCGATTTGCGGATGTTCCCCCGGGTCCTCTCCCACTGTGGCTTCCGACCATTCCGACGCGAACCACAATCCAGTAGAAATCCACCGCCTTCGCTTCGATTCGCGTCGTCCAAACAGCTCAACCATTCCTCTAACGATTGATCAATGCAAAACCAAGGAATTTCCAAATTACGGAGCACAACCGGTTCGCGAACATTCAACACTAGATCTCGAATTGCAGCTGGTTCCATCATTCAGTGCCACTGCAGTAATAACATTATTTCTGTGAGCGCCGGCAATATTTGTAAACAAAGCAACCTAACCTTGAAAAAATAAATCTAATTCGAAGTGTGAAATATTTCACATACGTAAATTCAAATTAATCATCTCTTTGCAGCCGTGCCCACAGTCGACGAATGGCGCATCCGATTTTACAGAAGACCCGGCCAATCCAATTGATGCACATTTTGATCTTCCCGAATGTCATCTGGATACATTTGGATTTATTTTCCAACACAAGAGCAATGGCTGAAAAACACATGTTGATGATGATGATTAATACCTCAAACAACAAGCGCAAAATCTCACCTCCCAACGAATGTCCGCAAGTCAGCGCCAGGAAGGCCCCCTGCAACATCCTCAGGTTCATGGGCTTCAGCTTCTCGTTGCCCTCGGAGGTCTTCTTCGCCTTCCCACCATCTCCTTCCGTACTTTCCGGTTTAGTGGTCATCGCCGATTCATCCAGAAACTCTCCAATGTGACTTCCAAACATCCGCTCGTACTCGGCGATTGTTATCTTCTCGATTATCCCCGCCTCAAACAGCCGCATGATCCTACGAAAAAAATATTCTTCAACCCAGATAACCAACAAAATCCTAACCTTACACTTCATTCAAACTATCCAAAAACGGTGAACCGAACTGCACGGCTACGGCGGAATAGCGCGTGTACAGCTTCTCGCTCAGCTGAAACCGATGAGCACCGTACCGCTTGGTGTTGAAGTAGAGCGTCTCGCGTCCGCCGAACACGGCCCGTTTCGAATTGTCCACCAGGATCCGAATGCCTTCCTCGACGGACGACACCAGGTAGGATTCATTGTGCGACTGTTGCTGGGTTATCCGATACAGCCGCTGTAGAATGCCGGTACTGTTGACCAGAGCCGCCTGGAAGGCACTCTGCCGTTCCACCAGAAGTTGGTAGCCTTCGCGCTGCATGAAGACCTCCAGCTTGCCAAGAGTATCTGGATCAGAAAATAGGTTAACACTTCGCATAAATACCGATTCACCAGAATTACCAATTGGTCCTTCGCGAGCCGGTCTGGCCAGTTGGGAAGTCAGTTGAGCTGAATAGACGTCGCCTAGAACGTACGTCGCGCATAACCACAGAAGAATGGAAAAAAATCGGGACACGTGTCCATTGTACGGAATAGTGGCAGCTGAAATTGAGAATCTCAATTAGCAATCTTTTCCACCGAATAATTTGTTCGAACCCATACACTGCCTTAGATAAACGTTGATCGTATACCAGATGCAGCGATCCAGTGTCGGATGCTGTGACACTCCGGCGATATCTGCCCCACCGGGCAAAGTGCCGTGATTCATCTCCTGAATGTACTGCATGTGGTAGAACGAAGAACATCGTTGGACCTTGAGCCGCCTCGTCCGTGCCATCCGATCGCGAAACCAGTCCTCCAATCGGTAGGGCATGGCAATGATTATGTAGAGGATAGGTCCCGATATCAAGATTGTCAGCAGAACCAGCGGCCATACCGTCACCTGAAATGGTCTTACCAAAGCCAGCGCTTCGCTAAGCTTCCGGGGAGCGTGCGTGACAAACGCTGCCGAATCCGCGAGAGTAAAAAACGAAAACTCCACAGCTTGCATCCGTTCCCACGTCACGGCCACATCCCCTAGGAACAGATCTACCTCACGTCTCTGCAGCATGCCGAGGGCTCCCGTGAAGGTGGCATTCTCCGCTGGGCCAATCGCCGTTCCCTGAATCCGGTCCTCTTGATCAATGTACTTAAAGCTGAAGTTCATGCGATGAGCGATCAGCTGTATCAAATTGTGATCCCTTCCACCAGTCACCTCGAAAGCGGTTTCTTCATTATCCGTACTGTTACTGCTAAGCTCCAGTTGGTCGGTTTCCGTATCGTTGTACGAAGATTCGTTTAGCTTGCTATAGGTTACAAAATGCCATGGCGGTTTCTACAAAAGCATCACCTTAGACAGTGTACAATCAAACATCAACCTATCGAACTCACATGAATAACCGGAATCGTGAACACACGCCCCTCGAAGTTCTTGTACACCGTAGTGGGAGTTGGCAGCAGAGGAACTTTCTGAAATGTCATGTCATTTCCGTCAAACCAATTCGTGCTCAACAGTTCTCCTCGGTTGTTCGGCTTGACCTGGTTGTAGAATATCCGGAATATGTTCTTCCGGGGATTCGTAATAACTGCCACCCGCAGGGGTTCTCGCAGAAGTGACCGATCTAGCTGGGTAGGAACCTTTCGTACTCCCCAGTAGAAGATGTACAGGCTCAGACGATGAGCGAGGCGACGTTCGATAAGATCCTCGAGCAGTTTCTCCGGGTGGCAGAAGAGCAAACTGGTGGTTTCCAGCGATTTTTTCAGGTTACTGCCGATGTACTGGAAGTATTCGTCCAGGTTGTTGAAGATGCAGGTCGGGATGTTGTGGTGGTGGATCATCACGGTCAGTCGATCGATCTTGTCGATTTTGGTGTCGTTGAGCACTAGAATGGCAAGGGTTTTCGGAGCCTGGAGGTTGATCATTTCCGATAAGCCGAGCACCATTCCAGAATGGTTGGACCCGTCCGGAATGGGAGCCAAGTGGGCATGGAAAGCCGTTGCTGAAATTATTCAAATTGAATTGAACGATACATTTTACGGGAAGTTTGAGCCTACAGTCGCTGAGATCAATGTCAGGATTAGAGATTGTGTTTCACGTAATTCAAATGACGCGGTGACTGGTTGGGTTCCCTTGGTCCGGAAAATTATCAGATAAGCCCTTTTCTTTCGGCAGAAGCGTCAATTGTAAACGCAGAAGCGTCAATTGTAAACGTATTGTAAAACTAACGCACGCAAGCTATAATTTTAAAATGGCAGTTACAGAAATTTACGCCACTCGGAGGGAACTCCAGTTTGGATGTCTGTTCTCTGTGGTGGCACATCATCATTTGTCTAATCGCAGTACGCTTTGGACGTGATTTACTTCTTTTGCCTGTACTTTATTTCAAGCTCGTGTTATCGCGTCGTACTCCCTTTAAGAACGCACGTCGCACGAAAAACTTGTTCGAAGTTTCAGATCAGGTGCACAAGGAATAAGTTTTCGGGAGAAAGTAACTTGAGACTACAAGTCGAATAGATGATTCAACTACAAATTTAGAAATTATTTATTTCAGCTAGATATTTATGGTTGCTATGGAAAATACATCATAGTTATGAA
The DNA here is from genome assembly GCA_034211315.2 of Aedes japonicus. Taxonomy (NCBI): domain Eukaryota; kingdom Metazoa; phylum Arthropoda; class Insecta; order Diptera; family Culicidae; genus Aedes; species Aedes japonicus. Next base: position 240,663 of record JASCZW010005291.1, on the reverse strand, counting down.
TTGATGTTGAAATTTCACCGATAGCTTCGATTCTTCAACACTTCTCCTCAACATCATTTGGTAGAATTCCAATGGCTTCTTGTAGTTGTCGCAACTTCACTGCACCCAAAGGTTTGGTAAGCAGATCTGCTTCCATCTGCTCTGAAGGACAGTACCGAATCGAGACGATACCAGCTGCTGCCAAATCAGCAGACGGAACTATACTTGGCGTCGATATGTTTCGACTTTCGTGACCGCCGCTGCAAGTGCGATACAGCTCTGGTTGTCCTCGTTGACCACAATGGGCAAAACCATATGTTCGCCCAAATCATCTACCAATCGACGTAACCACTGCAGTTCCTGCAAGCATTCGGCTAGTGCGGTGTACTCCGCTCCAGTGCTGGAAAGGGACACACACGTTTACTTCCTGCTTCCACAGTCAACGAGTCCGCCACCAAACTTGAAAATATAGCCAGTGTTGGACTTCCTGCTGTAAACTTCACCAGTCCAGTCTGCGTCCACTCCACTTGAAGGTTGCTACCACCATCCAGATGTAACTCGTGGGCAGCCATGCCCTTCAGGTACCGAAGCACCCGCTTCGCTTCGTTCCGATTCGCAGCAATCCAACAGCATACACAATCCCATCTCATTCAACGTCCTGTTTTTCCTTTCAGCCACGCCGTTTTGCTGTGGAGCGTAGCCAGCAGTGTATTCAGCCTTGATTCTGTCTTCTGCGTAGAACTTCCATAGAGAATTACTGGTATACTCGTCACCTAGGTCTGAACGGATTACCTTTGCTTTTCGCCTAAATTGAGTTTCACTGAACCTTACATACTCACGGATTTTGTCAGCAACTTCGGACTTTTCCTTCAAGAAATAGACGACCGTATAGCGGCTATGATCGTCAATCACCGTCATATAATACCGGCACCCGCCCGGCGATGCCGTCAAAGGGCCACATACATCGCTGTGCACGAAATCTAACACTGCTTTCGACTTTTTCTCGCTTGCTTGGGGAAACGGAAACGACGGCCCTGCCATCTTCCCTTCGACGCAACACTCATAAGTCTGCTGGATTCCGCAACTCTTGACCTTCATTCCATGGACCAAATCACGCCGCTCTACTTCGCCAGTCACATACGGGCCTCTGTGGCCACATATGCAGGCAGTCGGCTTTGTGCTGCTTATCATTCACTAGCACATTGTAACCGGATTTATCCACTTCGTCCATCAGCTTCACTTTCACAGGCTCAGGCTGAGCTCATCCTAGTTCCGCGCTTCCAAAGCCATAGTTAGAGGATTAAACGACTGCGGACGTCCCCGCAGTATCAGCGCCACCTTGAGGCACCCCTTCATCTCGAATCCGGAATTTTCCAGACGCCCATACTGCTTTTCGATTTCCAACAGGTAGGTCTCCATAGTGTCCCCTACTTTGAAGTTCTGGTTCGTGATCTGCCGACGAAGGGTCACTCTTTGTCCTAACGTAGTCTTCTCGTGGTGCTCCTTCAAAGCACCACCATCGGGTCAACCAACGCCTTCTCGTCACCGTTCTTCCATGCGTCCGTCTTTTGTTCAGGAGGAGTACTTGGATCCTCGTGCTTCCAGAGCGGCTCCCTCCGTAGCAACGCTTTGACGGAGAACGACCATGATTGGCAGTTCGAATTTTTCAACTTGACAATTTTTGCCCACTCCATCGCTTGAAGAAAAAAACAGCAAACACTTTACGCTTCAATTTTCGATCCAGCAGCTTGCGCCTAAGCCCCTAACCTGTTCGAGGTTGTCCGAATTGCATTTCGGAGTCGAATGAGATGTTTGGTAGATCTGTCTTGGTTCAGAGAGTTACTCACCAATCAGGATGCTGGCACGTGTTGATCCCGGGCCTGGGATATCGCCTCGTCGATTTGCTGCAGGCACTGGCCGATATCCTCACACGACTCCGGCTGGGAGCCGTAGTCAACGGATGAGTCGACGCACTGCTGAAACCGCGCCTAACCAGCACGATGTTTATTGCGCCAGAAAGCTTGGAATCGGTTGACGGAGGAACCAGCTTCGGCCACCACCGGATAGTGGTCCGAACTGAGTTCCTGATGGACGACAGGATCGGAGATGTTCGTCATGTTGGTCAGGAAGATATCGATGGAACGGCTCAAACGAGTGGGAGAATCTGGGCTCAAGATGGTGTAGCGTTCTTTCTCGAAGCCTTGCTGGACGATGGTACCATTGTGATTTTTCCGGATGTTACCCCAGGTCTGGTGCTTTGCGTTGAAGTCACCGGCGATAAAGAATTGCCCTCATCGCCGAGTTAACTTGATGATGTCTTGCCGTAGAGCCTGCCGAGCCGTCGCTGGTGTTTGTTTGCCTGGGGCAGTAGGTCGTGATGATGGTCATTGGGCCGGCGGGAGTGTCTACTTCAACTCCTATGGCTTCAATGACTTTTAGCCTGAAACTGGGCAGCGAACGGCAGCTGATGTTGTGCCGTAATGCGATGGCCACTCCTCTCCTTTCCCTGAGTGGGTTCGATCTAGCGAAAATCGGAGATATAGAGGTTCACCTCAGGCTTGAGGTGCGTCTCTGTGATGGTGGCGATGCCGATATTCTGTTCTGTTAGGAGTGAATGAGCTCAAGCGTTTTGTTCTTAACAGAACAAGTGTTCCAATTAAGGATGTTAATGGTTAATGGTTTCTTCAGGGCTCATGTTGGTTCATGAAGTTGGCGGCTTCAATTTGTTGTTCCTGGAACGGCAGCGACTTAGCCCTTTGTACATTGGTTATACAAACTCCATCATCTGGTCCGGGGAGAAGACGTTGAACATAAGATGTTGGCTGACGGATTTCCATCCGATGGTTCAGCTCGAGAGGTGGAAGATTAGGCACAGAGAACAGACATTGATGTCCATGTACCTTTTCTTGGAAAACGTGTGTACATAAATATTAATATGGGCAGCCGGTATAAAAAGCAGGCGCAGAGAAAATCAAACAAAACTTGTCAGTTTATGTGCTAGGCTTTGTATTAATCAACATTGACATGACAGTTATCGCACAACTGCAGCGCCGCCTACCAGGAGCATAACGACATACATTTGAAATGTCGGTTTAAAGTTTTACACAAGTAGCAGATCGAAGATGAACGTCTGTTGTCTGTGGATTAGGCATGCTGTACCTGAGCGCGGGAAGTTCTCTATAGTGTCTGGAGGAGGTTGATGGCGGTTTCGCCCATTCACGTTTCGGGTGGATGCCTTCCTCCGCATTTTAAGATATTCCGCGCGAGCAGGCACGATTTTGGTCATCGTGGTTTTACTCGCAGTTGGCACACGTGGACTCGGCAGTCTCCATTTTGATCGAGCCCTTCTCCAAGTGGGCCAGATAGAGCAGATCCCGAAGGTTTCGTGCCTCGACCCGCTCCGTGGGGAGCACCTTGATCGGCTTGATGTTAAGTCGTTTCACTGCCTCGATGATATACTTCGGCGGGTAATCCGGTAGTCCACGTATAACCACCTTCAGTGGCTTGCTTCCGGGGCTGTCGTGATGGTAGTGTTCGAGCTGCTTCGATTTCAGGAACCGTCTTGTAGCTTTGAAATCTGCAGACGATCTTGGTGCCCATGCAGCACAGCTTAAACAGCGGACAGATTTGGACAGCCGCAAGATCGTTCCTGAGCGCAGCTATTTCCTTCATGGTGGTGAAGTGGCGGGATTTTCACCTTTTTAGGCACCGTTTGCTCGGTGACAGTATGCATCGTAAACTGGTGAGGTCCAAACAAAGATCGGAGCGCAGCGGAGAAAACGAACTTTGCTGCCAAACGTCAAGCAGAGAATGTTGATGATGCAGATAATATTTATTTCTAGATATTTATACTACATGGTTGCTATTGAAAATACATAGTTATGAAATTAAGTTGCATTTTCACCGCTTGCGCATCGCCGCGTTGAGATTACACGGCGGCTTATGGCAGCACACAAACAGACGCGGTTAAAAAAAAGCGTCGAGTTGGTTTGTGCGCTCCTATAAGCCGCTATGTAATCTCTTCACGGTGATTTTTTAATTCGCGATGGAAAAAACGTGACAGTTTGCGGAATCCTTATTAGTGATTTCTTTTGATTAGTGATTAGTGAAGCTGTCCCGCGCTGGGAACAAAAATCATGGTCTGTACTAAAGCGTAATACGACCTAGTCGTGCGCCACCTAAAGGATTCCAAGAAGGAATTTTTTTCTCACACCTGGTGAAAAACCGTTGAACGTGGTCATCAGAGGACTACCGAAATTCGATCCGAAAACAATCGAAATAAAGGATCGATATAAACTGACCCCAAATCGCTGTCTTCCAGATGACGAGAGGAGATAAAAGCGTGAGAACCTGTCCATACTGCCTTTTTTGGGTGATGCTCAACTCGCTGCAAGCCATCCGATCGATCCACTCGATCATGGTTCGCTGGGAGACTTACCGTGGTGGGAATCACGTGACTCAATGCTAGCGGTGTCTCAGTTTTTGGGCACGGCACTCGACATCAAGCCTCGCTGCAGCTAACGGTAGCATTAAAAAAAATCACTTTTTTTTTGCTTTTGATAAATTTCTCATGGAAGGTAATCATTTAAGCTTACTTACAAAGCGGCCTTCCAGCAGGTAACCGGAACATTCACCATGGCGGGCGAAAACATGCGTGTAGGCATGTTTTTGAGTTCTTTCTTCGTGTTATTTATCATTTCCTCCTCAGTTTGGAGTATATCTTACTCTTAGATTCTCGAGTAGATACTCTTCAGCCGCTCCATCTCCTCCAACGACCGCTTCGATTAGTTAATCGAAGCCAGATCCTTCCAGAACACCGCGTATTTTCCCTTATAGCACAAAGAACAGACATCCAGGCTTGAACATTTTTTTCTCAATTGACTGTGAATTTTCAAAAGCAAACCGTTGGATAATCAGCGCCGCCTTGTCTAGGTTTCACCAAACTAAAATTGACAGCCTATCAAATCTCAAGAAGCGCGGGTGGCGCCATCAACATACGCATCACCAAAACTAACAGAAACAAGCTGTAATTTTAAAACGGCAGTTACAGAAATTTACACACGGAGGGCACTCTAGCTTGGATGTCTGTTCTCTGTGCTTATAGTATTTCTTGATGACCGACGCAACTTCCGGCAGGCATTTCGTACTATAAATTTCCCCGTTCACCGTCAGTCCGGAGCGACAGAAGAGCGGCTTCTCCCCTTCTCGCTGATTGTCAGCCATAGCAGCACCTTCTTTGGGAACTTGGTGTGGGAAATGAACTTCACCGCGGAGCTCACTTCCTTTGTGGGGAAAGTAAAATTCGTTGCCATCCAGGGTGAGACAGGCGACGTCGCGAGTCACCGGGAAAATCGAGTTTACCATCTTATTCAGCCGCTGCCGCTGCGTCATTGCCTGCAGCTCAGAAACCAGTGGATGCGACTTCCGCTTCCTGACATATATGTTCGTATTCGCTAGGTACGTTTTCCCTGTTCGGCCGGTTGAACCGACCTCCCGGCCAAGCGCACGCAGCGATGTAGCCACTTCTGCCTCTTCAGCATCTTTTGGAGCTTCTTGTCGCTCAGGGTCGTGGGCCTTCTTTCGATGCTCTGATTGTTGTCTAATAGTGCCAAGATATGGTAAGAGCCGGAACGGGCGTATCCGGCGTCCACAAAGTCCGCGACGATGGCCGTTTTCGACCTGTGGCGGTGCCGTTCACACCAGAACTCGCATATTTATGAACGGAGTTGCTTCACTGTTTTTGCCATCACGGTTAGAGTTCGACTGATAGAGCTGTCAAGTTTTGTCCGCTGACTCATGGGTTACTATGATTGATGCTGCATGGGTAGTTTCATCAGTGCGGGCGAAGGTAAACCCTTGAAAAATCGGCTAATTCGTGGAGCAGTATTGAAACTGTGCGGAACAACGAACCATTATGGATTGGCAGCTGGCGATGGCATGTACCCTGGAAGGTGCACTAGCTTCATTCGGCAGCGCGAAGTGGAATGGCGCCTATTTGGATTTGGAAGCTGGCGGTGGCGAATAACTTAGAAGGTGCACTGGCGGTAGCCATCTTTGGGTAAGGCGCAACGTCCAACGGCTGAAATAAGCTACTTCTTCAAAGGTTTTAATTCAAATGCGGACCATTTCAAATCCGTCCTTTTCAATTAAATTAAATTTTTAGAGAGTTTGTTCGACTTGAGTTGATCTAACATTACTTTCCAAGTTCGCGTACATATTCATCAATCGGTGTTGGAAAATTTTAAAGAATGTGGCATTCCAGGAAGAATCAAGAAAATTCCTATCACGGACAACGTTTTGATTCTCTAACATTCTCTGCACATTCTTGGGAGTACTGTTATGAATAGATATTCTGTTGTGTTACCGATTCACGTTGGATAGAGTTTTAATTCTAGGAAGAAATAAGTTTTGAGAAAATGTGAAAATGAGAATAAGTACGATGCCGAATCGCATTGATGCCAACCGTATGCGCGTTAAAATCTAACATACGGAAAATCCTGCGAATCGACCATGTACCGATGGTGAGCAAAGTCGTCGTATCGTGTGAAACTGAAAGCAGCCAGCGGTAATGCGGTGCCTCCAACTCGAGGCCGTATCGTTATTTAAACCTTTCTAAAGAGTCTACAATATAATTTTTCTAACAAACAGCTGATCTAACGATCTATTAAGACCACATCCACACTATTTTGATCAGACGGCAAGGGTAGGGATCAAATGAAAATTTGAAAATAACTGAAACATGAACATTTCTTGATAGATTTTCGATATTATTGCTTCATTCAGTTGGGAGTTTTGAAGAAGCGAATCATAGAATGTTCTTACGTACTTACTCGCTTACTTATGCTTACCCCACGTCCCATTAGAACAGTACCTGCTATGCAATGTTCCGCTACGAAACCAATCAAATGTTTTAACGTAGTCTACGTCAACCCGTCGTGTGTTAAACACAACCCCGCTATTTCTTTTTCCAGTACTTGTAAGGATTACGTTGAAAATGTCGTAATCAAACATTGACAGACAAATATTAAAAATGAGCGAATTTCAATTAAAAACATCACATTTCCATAAGTATTACACTCAGTAGCAAAAAAGAAGCTGAGCAAAATTTTCCTTCCAAAAAACGCGTTGTTCAACCTTCTGTCACTTTGTCAATTATCAATATCTTTGGCTGAAAATTTCACAACACTATAACCAATGTATAGACACCTTATGTGACCAAAATTACATGTTGATAAAATTTATAAATTTGAAATTATCATAACATATATGAAAAAAGTCATTTTTGGACATAGCAATTTCAAAAATCCGTATTTCTGTGAAACATTTAGATACCGTATTATTAATTTCTTCATATCTTGAAACAATACATTAAATTATGTGGACAAAATTTGAACTGTTTGCATCAAGTGGTTTGGACTACAGTTGGCATCAAAGTTGACGCACTAAAATGAGTATTTCCCCTTTTCACCCGATAGTAACCTTGCTGAAATATCGGTGCAAAATAACACGTGAAATATCTCAAATAACTAGTGTAACCCACGAAGAACTTTAAAAATATGGCATTCAATATGAATTGGCTTGTGAAAACTACGTATACAGTATTATACAGTACTTTTAATAAAACTCACCTCGGCTTTTTTTTGCACCGATATTTCAGCAAGGTCAATATCGGGTGAAAAGGGGAAATACTTATGTTGGTGCGTCAACTTTGACGCCAGCTGTAGTCCAAACCACCTGATGGAAACAGTTAAAATTTTGTCCTCACGGGGGCGACCCCGGCGTATTGGTTAAAATCCATGCCTCTCACGCCTAAGTCACGAGTTCGAATCTAACCCCCGGAGAAGTTACGAAAATGCCCAAAAGTAGTGTTTGACGGACTACGACGGGAGATGAACCAGCCCGAGGCTGAAAATCTCGATAATCAAGACAAAACAAAAAAAAAATTGTCTACATAATTTAATGTATTGTTTCAAGATATGGAGAAATTCATAATACGTTATCTAAATTTTTCACAGAAATACGGATTTTTGAAATGGCTATGTCTAAAAATGACTTTTTTGTGATAACTTTAAATTTATAAATTTTATCAACATGAAATTTTGGTGACATAAGGTCTATACATTGATTATAGTGTTGTGAAATTTTAGCCAAAAATATTGATAATTGACTAAGTGACAGAAGGTTGAACAACGCGTTTTTTGTAAGGAAAATTTTGCTCGGCTTTTTTTTGCTACTGAGTGTATATATGAATCAGAAGCTAGCTTTGTTCGCGTTCTGTATTCTAGGTTCTATTTAAATATACGTTATTTGTAAATTACGGTTTGAAGTTTTTCTTGCAAAATTACAATCATCATTCCATTTTTCATCCATTGTTTTCGTTATCGTAGTGCTGACACAATATCTTTAATATTAGGTGCGCAACTAAGTTCTCGCTGTTTTTTTGGTGAAAAAGGAACTTTATTTTGAAAACAAAGGTTACAAACGAATTATTCAAAGTATTGCCCATCACTAGCTATGACTTTTTCCCATCTTTCTGGTAGAACGTGAATACCATTTCGATAGAACTGTTCGTCTTTTGATGCTATCCAAGAATCAAGCCATTTTGAGATGTCATCATATGAGTGGAATTGCTGGCCAGTGAGACCATGTGCCATCGAACGGAACAAGTAATAATCGGACGGTGCAATATCAGGAGAATATGGCGGGTGTGGTAGGGCTTCCCATTTGAGCGTTTCCAAGTAGGTTTTCACGGGTTTCGCAACGTGAGGTCGAGCGTTGTCATGCTGAAGAATCACTTTTTCGTGTCTGTGCTCGTATTGTGGCCGTGTTTCGTGCAGTGCTCGGCTCAATCGCATCAATAGAATTCGATACCGTTCCCCGGTAATGGTTTCGTTTGGTTTCAACAGGTCATAATAAATAACACCAACTTGGTGCCACCAAATACACAGCATAACCTTCGCAGCGTGAATATTCGGCCTAGGCGACGATGTTGAAGCATGCCCGGGCAGTCCCCATGAATGTTTCCGTTTTGGGTTACTGTAATGAATCCATTTTTCGTCATCCGTCACAATGCGATTTAGAAAACTCTTCCTTTTTTGTTGCAGTTGTTCACAGACGAAAAAACGACGCTCAACATCTCTTGGCTTCAAATCATAAGGAACCCAAGTTCCTTGCTTTTGAATCATTCCCAACGCATGCAATCGCTTAGAAACGGCTTGGCGGGAAACTCCTAATCCTGAACTAAGCTCTTCCTGCGTTTGACACGGATCCTCATCGAGCAATGCCTCCAATTCAGAGTCTTCGAAGTTTTTTGGCCTTCCTTCACGCGGACGATCATCAACACTGAAATCACCGTTTTTGAAGCGACGAAACCAATCCCGCCACGTTGTTTCACTCAGAGCAGCATCACCGTAAACTTTTTGGAGCTCTCGATGTGCTTCAGCCGCCGTTTTCTTCGAATGAAAGAAGAAAATCAACACTTCCTGCAAATGACGATTATTTGGCACGAAATCAGACATCTTCAAACAACCAAAATATATAACACTAAACCAAAATCCCTGATTTGGCAAAGCGGTTAGTTTACCATATGTCTGAGCTTGGTTTATGACGCTTGAGATGTACAACATTCGACCAGCACTTACTACTGGCGCCATCTATTGCTAAACAGCGGGAGCTTAGTTGCGCACCCAATATTATTAGACTTCCCATTATTGTTTAGATCCTTAGCCCCAAAAATGAGACCGTGATAAGTGCCACCAAACATTAGATAACAACTCAAGAACATTGCTAGTTTTGTTAAGGTTTTATAGCTATCTTGAAGTTTAAATCTTGGTCTTCACAGCCTTCATTGAACCAAAATTGTCGATTGAGCACTTATGTGTGGCACTCATATTTTTTCCCCTAATCAAATGATGACTGATTCTAGTATGAGTATCAAATTACCTCCGACAGATCCAACTCCTCGGCCAAGCAGAAACCAACAAACGCAACCGACCAGCCACATTGCTACACTTGCTGTAAGCGCGAACCCTTTTCCGCTTTTATAGGCTAAAGGTGGAAGGAAACCGTTTAAAATTGCAGTTCATAATTGATGACACCTTTCTTTCCGTGGCTGTCGATAGTGAAAGAGCCAATCATCTTCCACGACAGTTCTTCCATCGATGGGTGGCGATGGAGGGGCAGTATAAGGAATTCTTCAAAACTCGGCTCCATCGCAGCACAACACACGGGGTCGTTCGTATTTTTGTGAAAATTAAAACATTAACTTTTGTTGTATTTTTTGTTCTTTTTCGATTTTCATGAGAGTTTCATTGTTTTTTTTTTTTTTTTTCAATACGGGTCTAGGTGTGTGAATCTGGGTTGTGTGAATCGTGTGATTTTTTTTCAATATTTTGGGTGTGTGCTTTTTCATGTCCGATTTCGTGTGGAATTGTTCCACTTCTGGCTGTTCTCTGTGAGACATTTAAAAGAGGATTAATTGCCTCTCTTCATTTCAGCTTCAATTGTTTATTGATAAAGTGGTTCAGAGCATGCTTGGTTTTTATTTCTGTTTTTGTTTCGCAAATTGCATTTGAACTGATTCCTGTTTTCCGGTGTTTTTTTTTTTGTTTTTTGCTTACTCCTAGAGTAATAAATTATAAGTTTATTTTCATTTCCTGTTTTCGTACCAACAAAAGTGATTTAAAAGAAAGAGTGAGAATTTTGTATCTTGTTGTAATCGTAGCTTAAACAATGCTAGATATAGCTGGGAATTACTGTCATTGAGAGTAAACCAATCAGAGATGGCCATCCAAAATTCGAACAAATATCGAATCTTTTCGCTTTATTTGAGTTGGATATTTAGAGATAAACTTAGTTCGCGATTAGGCCCACCTATGTCTTTTCTTGGTTTGATGAAGATAGCCATTTTCGCGACATTTCCCCCACTATATTCAACATTGCTTTCTTGTTTTCAACAGTTGAGCTTCGAAACTTCATTGGTATTTCAGTTAGATAACAGAACATCGACCGCCACACTTAGTCAATTGGCGGTGAAGGGAAAAATTCAACACAACAGAAATCAAATTCGGATTTTTTTTCCTTCGCACTAAGTTAGCTTCTCTCTGCCATTCTTTTGTCTTCACTTGTCGTCTATTCATCAACATCACCCTTCGCTTGCTTATGCCTCTACTAGACTTGTTGGTTCTTCTTCTTGCGATCTGCATATCAATCAGATAGGATGGTTATAACAAAACTTAAGGACATTTTTTCATAGACTAGCTAGTTTAATAAATACGATTTTTTTTGTTTGTTTCAATAGCGTTCACTTCTCAATGATCTAGAATATAATAGTCATAATAATAATAAGCTTTAAATTATAAATTATGATCGTAATATTTAGCAACTTAAAAAAACATGAAAGAAACATAAAACGGCAGCACTTTGTTGCTAGATCACCTATTGGCTTGCTTTAAATGTGTTTTATGCTTTCGGGCGAATGAGCTGGATTACGTTTAAAAAGAATATGCATGTATCGATAAGAAACGTGATTAAAATTACACGAGCACCTTTTCCCTTAAATACGGAAACTACTATTTGACAGTAAAAAAAATGTAAATCTGCGTCATTATTTCCCCGCTCTCACACTCTGCCTCATTCATCGTTCGCTCTCGCAAATTATCTACCCCCAAAATGTTGTATTTTAAACGGGAAGGACCCTACTACTGATGACTTTCGAATGCCGAAAAAAATAATGTTTGACAAATAAATTTAGACACGAAAGAAAAAGAACTAATTCCTTCTTCAACCCTGCTTACCCTCGTTCAGCTCACTCTATATTTTTGGTACCAAAAAAAAACTCTTAACTTGTAAAAACATCACAATTTTGGTTCGCCGAAATTCTATGCATAATTAATCGACTGTTCCTAAACCCTCCTCCTTCTGCTGACTTGCTTTCTTAAAATCCTAACCCCCTCCTGTCGTCTTCACTTACCTTCAATCTCCTGCACTCACGAATCGACCTTCGCACCGTCTTCGTCTTCCTTCGCTTCCGTTTGTTCCTTCACCGTAGGATCGTCTCCGGATGGATTCCTCCGTTTGATCTTACTGGGACTGGGGCAACCCGTTGCCAAATTCGGCGTCGTGCCACTACTTAAACTGCTTCCGCCTACGGCTTCTAACTTAACGCCTTCTTCCGATTCCTCCTTTGGAGGCATTGTCGCCGACGGTGATGATGCTGTTGCCTTTGAAGAAACTCCGGCCCCACCATCCTCGTCGTCCTCATCGTCGTCCAAACACTCAAATATTAGCTCGATGTGACTTTCGATGTCCTTAATAAGATTTCGCTGGTACAGTTCCTGTTCACTGAGACCCTGCTGCTGGTGCTTTGATTGCTCCTCTTCGGAGGGATTGCTTTTAACTTTATCCTCCGACGATTCGGCTGCTTTGCTGTTGCTACTAATACTACTTGACTCGTCTTGTTGCACACTCTCTTCTCGTTTGCCGCTGCTGCCGGCCACTCCATCTTGCTCCATCCGTTCTGCAGCTTCTTCTTTTTCCTGCTTCGGCTGTTGCTGCTGCTGCTCTTCGGAGCAGTTCATAGCCTCCGAACTCCCTTTACTCGTCGTCGAGTCCTCTTCCTTATCCTCCCTCACTGGCTTCGCCAATGCCGACTCTTCCGGTTGCTGTCGTTCATTGTCCGTCTCCTCACTGGAATGGTTCGCAATCTGCTGCTGCTGTTGCTGATGCTGGTGTTGTTCCTGTTCCTGCTCCGGTTCGGAAACCGGCGAACGCAAAATAGGCTGTCGTTGAACTTGAGATTGTTGTTGTTGCTGTTGCGCTGAGCTGTTGTTGATGGTCATCTTCCGACGCTTCGGTGGCGTCTCCTCTGTTCAAGAGAAAAGAAACCCAATTAGGGGAAAACCTGCCGAATTGAGTGGACACAATAATGAACATTACCGTCACTGTACATTTCGTCCTTGAACTTGAGCAGAACCGCGTGCAGCGAGTTCTGCAGTAGCGTCTTTACCGAGGCCGGAATCCCCGTCCGCTGGCCGATGATGCGGATCGCCTGCAGATCGCCGCAGATGTCCTCGAGATTACTTTTGTCCGGTAGCAGCTGACAGATCGATTCCAGCAACCGGGGCACGACCAGCCGGGATTTGACCTGCGGTAGGTAGAGGTTGGGGTTTTGGAATTTTAGGAGAAAATCTATACGGACGTGAAAACTGCCACCGGACGAATGTTTGGGACCTAAGGAGGGACAACATGGCGGTACTATCCAAAGATTTAGCGAACCATCCTCAATCCGTTACATACCACTTCCTCAGCAGCACCACAGAACTACAAAAACTCCGGGCAACTGTTTTTTTTTTGTTCAAAAATTTTCGAATCGTATTGGCACTCGAATAACACTTTCAGTATTTTCTGTTTCTTGTCTGATCGCAAAAAAGCACACCAATTTGTTTTTCCCCTTTTCGTTTATTACACACTCACCTTAGGATAGTATATTTCGATAAAGTTTGCAATCACCGGATCGTTCAACGACAGTCTTTCGTCTCTCAGAATCTCATCGATATAGTCTACCAGCAGTGGATTCTTGATCAACAGCTCCGCGTATCTACAGAACAAATCCAGTGGTTGGTAAACAACATCAAAACAAACAAAAAGAAAACGACGGCAACCCACCTGTTGGTTGTTTTGTTATTGTAGATGCCAACCCAAAACTTGGCAAAGATGTTGAAGTGCAGCACGACGGCTTCGATTCCGGTGAGCAACGACAGATGCACCAGCGGTTCGTTGAATTGACTGGAGGTAACGGCCACCCGGAACATGATATCGAGAAATTCGTGATATGGACGGTAGAACAGTTCCAGCGCGAGATCAAAGTCCTTGTCTAGGCCCTGTGAAGTAAGAATCCCAATTTAGTTAAACACTTCTAACCGTTGCTGGCCGAAACCTACCTTTTCGCAAATTTGCGACTGCGGTATGTTCATCTGGACCATGGGCCGGGGTGGACGGGGAGTATTCTTCGACACCGGCGGCCAAGTTGCTTTCATACCTCGTCTGGGGAAGTACGAGCCCAGAGGACCCATCGTATGTGCAACGTTCTGAGTGTGACAGTGCGCTAGCAGCGGTACAAGCACGGTGCTGATGATCTCCGGAGGGGCACATTTGACCAGTTCTTTGAGAACCTCCAGAGCGAGATTTCGCATCTCCGGTGGGTTGAAGGTGTTCAGCAGAGTTGCCAACCTACGTACGGCGTCCGGAAGCCCTTTCATCAGTGCCGGTGGGGGACGTTTCTTCTGCTCGCGACAACTGGCTCGAAGGGTGCTGATGAGAAGTATGACTTCGGTTAACAGTTCTTGCAGGTCACCGAACACGTGACAAGCGGTAGCCTCATGATACATGGAGTGCAGTGTGTGAAGAGCGTCGAAACAAAGTGTGATGCCTCCGTTCAGTACTACAAACAGTCGATCGTCGTCGTTATCGACCAGGATCCGTAGGGCAGCTATTAGCGTTCCCCACGAAACCCGTGCGTCCAACCCGTTCAGGTAGGCCGTCAGAGTGGTTCGGCGAAAGATTGTAACCTCGCGTTGTTCCGCTTCCGTAGCATCCGGGTGGCGTTGTGCGAAAAGCGTCATTAGCCGGAACAGTTCATCCACGGCCAGGGGGTACTGTGTGGGATGGGGCGTGATGTTCTTGAATGCCCACTGCAGGTTTTGATGAGCCGCTAGTTGACGGGTTAGCAAACGGCTTTGTTGGCAACACATCCGGAGCAATCCGTAGTACACCGGGAGCATGGCGCGATTGTAGGTGACAATCTCCGGATCGTCGTGATCGGCTCTGTTGATTAGTTCAAGGTTAGATTCACCAGAACGAACGGGAACTATTCAACGGATACTTACAGTATGTAGTTAAATGCGATATTCCTGGTGATGTCCGGGCAGTTTGCTACGATCTGTGCGTTTTCGGGACAATCCAGCGTCGCCTGGTACCAGAATGCCAGCAAAGCTTGCTTGTTGTGATGCGCTGGAACCGAAGGCTCCGATAGTCGAGGGTGGAACAGTTCCCATAAAGCTCGCAGATGTGGACCCAACTGCGGAAAAAAAAAACACCGGTTGGATTACTCCGGATACCCAATCGATTAACTAATTCAAAACTCACCATCAACTTCTCCGTCTTGGACACCAAACAGTACGTCATCAGATTAAAGTACGCCGTTAGCTTGGTCGTCCCGTGAACGCTTATGTCAGTGAAGTTCCGAGCAGACCGGAGCAATCGCAGCAGGAGATTCAGAATGGTGTGCAGAATGAGTTGAGCTTCGCAGGAAACTTCTCTGGGTTGCGAGGCTTGCATCGTCAATTTGTGATGAGAGGTGGCACGGAAATTGGTGCGGAAATTTTGCGACGGAACTAAGGACACCAGGAGATAGGCAGCGGCATTACGTACTCGAGCATTGTTATGGGCCAGCAAGAATGTTTCGACCCAGCTTTCGGCCGATTGAAGAATCCAGGTGTGAGCTATCTTGTTCCGAGGAGCCTGCACCGCTAGCCAATCCAAAGCGGACTGAGGACAATACTCGGCCGCATCCCAAACTCTTTGCAGTACAAGCTGGGAGAAACATGGCAACCCCGAGGGACCTCCCGTAGATTCTGTCAGCAGTGTTAGCAATTTGAAAAACGGTCCACATAGCTCCGTATGCTTCGTCACGGCAGTGAATAACATCGCGATGATCTGGCCGGCCAGTCGTTCGTCACATCGACACAGGGCGTGGATCAAATGCCTCGTCTGGTGCGGATTGATGTTGTCCTTTATCTGCTGATAGAGAAAGGGAAACCCCTTTCCGCCCGCAATGGCGTTATAATCTCGAGCGGACAAATGCAGCCGCAGATCGGGACCTCGGGATCGCTCCACCAGGGACGCCACCAGGGCAATCATTTTATCCAACGAAGCCGGTCGGTTTTTGTCTACCGTGAGAGCCTCATCGGACGAATTGTCCTCGTTGTCGGAGTTGGTGTCGATCTAGAAAAAATAAAAATGGTTGTTCACAAATCATTCGATACGAGATCAGGTCGAGGATAACTCACGCAATCCTGAGCCTTGTGACCGAGGTAGAAGTCGGCAACGCTTCGTATCACATTGATTCGCAGCAGAAACAGGGCTTCCTCTTCGCCCATGCGGGAGAACTCATACAGTAATCCGAAAAACTCCGACAGATGCCGCAAATGGGCGCGGGCTCCATGCTCCATCAGCATGATTAGCGATTTGATGAACCGCGTGACGCACGACACGTTACCGATAATTTCGTTTCCTTCCTCGTCGGTTTCGACCTTCAGGTAGAGGACGCTGTGACTTTGCCTGTGAATAATTTCGGGAAGATTAAAGGAAGGCCTATGTGTGTACGTTTCTAAAAGTGAGAGGACGTCTCAAAACAAATATTTGGAAAAAACCCTCACGATTTAATAAATGTGACTCGTTTGGTTCCTTCATTTTGATGTCTGTGTTAGAGAAGAAGACGCATGAAAATCAACCGATAGCCAGCCGATCTATTAGCATTTGTACCAGTCGGCTGGAGAGTTGTTATGAAAAGTGAGGAGTCTAGTGGAATGTTTCCTCAGTTTCAAATAAAACAAAATTTCATAGAAAATGATAAAAAAAATCGTAATTTTATTTAGGGAATCGTTTATTAGGAAACGTCCATTAATTATGTCACGCAAAAAGTGGCCATGGAATATTGCTGCACAACTTATCACGCCTTGGAGTTTCTACGCAATTGATAGGTTGGTTAGAATCCTACCTTACGGACCGTGAGCTGCGGGTGAAGATAGATGGTAGTGTATCACGGCAGTTTTCTAACAAGTCTGGAGTTCCACAAGGTAGCAATCTCGGACCGCTATTGTTATCTTGTTTTTCAATGATGCCGCTCTGATTTTGGGCGAAGGTTTCAAAGTAGTCTATGCAGATGATTGGAAGTTTTACATTGTGGTGCGCACGCAAGAAGATTGCTTACTTCTGCAAAAATCGTTAAGCTCATTTTCTGACACCAGAGAAACAAAGTGATTAGAAATGAGAAGAAAAATGAGTATTTTCCATCTAATTCCAACTACCTTTGCTTATCTTGACAGATATGCGTATTTCGTCTAAAATGTGCAGACTTCTTCAGTGTCTCGTACTAATAACTCGACTTAAAGAAAACCTTCGCCACCTGCCTATTTTACTATTTTCTAAATACAAAACGCTTATCATTATTTTGTTTATACCTATCCTATTGTTATTTTGTTTGTACCTTACCTGAGTCAAAAACAATTGTACTTTATATCTAGCCCCTTTTTTCTATACCTAACCTAATTATTGTGTAGCAGCGGGTGCTGCGCTGCGTCGGCTTTGTTGTCGTTTGGGTAGTAAGTTGAAGAGCCATGTGTAACCGTTGCCTTGGTCTTTGTTTAGTAGATTTGTGTTCTTTTGTTTGTTTATTTCTAAGCTTTCTGCGACGTCTAATTTCCAGGGTGTAGATGTAGTCCGTAATATTGTGATGTCATTCGTCGTTATGTCGTGACTTTCCGTGAAGATGTGTTCTGCGACTGTCGATTTGAAGTTATGTGAAATTCCTTTCTCCTTCTGTTTGACAGCCTTATTCACCTCCGCTAGATGCTCCTTGAACCTTGTTGCCAAGGTTTTCTTTGTTTGACCTACATATATTTTGCTGCTGTGTTTACACTTGATTCTCTATACCCCTGCCCAGCTCAATATGTCTACTGAATCTTTGGTGGAGCCTAACAACGATGCTAATTGATTGTGCCTACTAGAGACAACTAAGTCTAAACCAAACTCCCAAAGTCGTGGTTTCAGCTTTTGTGTAATGTCTTTATCGAAGGGGATGGATACACGTTTCAGGGGTTCAGGTGAGTCGGAGAGGGTTGTTTGTGATTTCCTATGAAGATGTTTTTCCTTTTTTTTATGATCGCTTGAATTGTCCTCTTTTCGTACCCATTGAGTCTGGCAGTTTCGAAGATATATACTAATTCTTTGGCTTTTCCAGTTTTATTGAGAGGAACGGTCAACATCCGGTGGATTATGTGGTGGAAAGTGGCCATTTTGTGCTGAAAAGAGTGGTTTGAAGTGTAAGGGATGACTCTTTGGGTGTTTGGGGGTTTTCTAAAGATTTCAAACTCTAAAAGAGATGGTGACAATGATTCTTTCACTACTAGAAGGTCGAGGAATGCAAGTTTACCATCCTTTTTTATTTCATGAGTGAACTTAATGTCTTTGTGGAGATTGTTGATTTCTTGAAGAATTAAGGAGAGATCGTCTCGTTTCACTACGGCGAAGATGTCGTCGACGTATCTCCACCAATCCTTTCGCTTTAAGGATTGTTTCCAAATTCGCCATAAACAGTTCACAGAGGTATGGGGATAGAGAATTTTCCATAGGGGCTCCTTTTAATTGTTTATAGAATGAACCTCTGAAAGTGAAGTAGTTCTCTTCCATGCAAAGTCCAGTCAGCTTAAGCTACATCCGCACCTTTTGCTTCCATGTTGTGTCATCCCCTTGTTTCAAAAGTCATTCTTCTATAAGGTTAATTGCGTCCTTGATCGATACGCTAGGGAAAAGGGCCGTGACATCGGAAGATACCATTACTTCATTATCATTTATTTGACCTGATGACTGTAGCTGTTGTACAAATTCTTGGGACTTGTGAACTGAGCTTGTTGGGAATTGCTCGGAGATACCTAGAAATTCCTTTACTAGCCATTTTGCTAGCTTATGGTCTGGAGATCCTACAGATGAAACAATCTCCCTCATTTCGTTTTCGGGTTTATGGACTTTTGAGAGGCCTTTAATTCTGGGAAGGATGGGGTTTGGTTCGCGAAGACGGACTGCTGCATCCCCTAATACTGCATTACACTCCTTTAGTGTTTTGTCCACGTGTTTCACCATGTTTGGTAGGGGGTCTACCCGAAGCTGCCTATAAGGACCATTATTGATCTTAGAAGCCATCTGCCTGTCGTAGTCCTCTTTATCCATGATGACGACTCTGTTGAATTTGTCTGCTTTTAGGTTTAGAAAACAGGCTTTGACTTCAGCTGAAGAAAGTGATGCTTAGCGTGGATGAATGTCAGGTTATCATGTTTCACCGTATGGAAAATCCAATACTGTTTGATTACTACAATGACGGCAATACTCTTAGTAGAGATGTGTGTTACTGATCTGGGTGTTCAGCTGGATTCAAAAATAACTTTCGAACTACACCGTTCTGCGATCATATCAAAAGCAACTCGACAGTTGAGCTTTATTCCCAAGGAGGCGAAGGGTTTTACGGACCCACACTGCTGGTAGTCATTGTACTGTGCACTTGTTCGTCCAATTTTGGAAAACGCGTCATACCACCGACCACCACAGCCTTACCAGGTCACGTGGTGCCTCAGAATCGAACGAGTTCAGAAGCGGTTTATTCGTTTGGCTCTGAAACACTTGCCGTGGCGAGATCCTGACAACTTGCCACCGTATCCTGATCCTGATAGATGCCGACTACTGGATTTGGACGACGACGAAAAATACAGCAGTCGTTGTTTATTGCTAAACTGTTGAATGGTGAAACTGATGCCCCCGAACTACTTTCTATGTTGATCTTTCGTGTACCGAACAGAACCCTACGGATCTCTACATTGCTGCAACCAATCTTTCACCGGACTGTGTTTGGATACAATGAACCGATTTAATTATTTATTCGTGCGTTTACTGCAGTCGAAGAGCTATTCTGGACGTTTCGCAAATCGGATAAGATCTATGTTGGACTAGTTTTAATATATACGTGTTTTTATGAGTTTATTAGTTTCGTTTTATTCATTAAGACTACCTATTGTCAGATGAATTATTTTAAATACAAATACAAATTATATTGCTCAATATGTCCACCATTTTTTCTCGATCACCTTCTCCAAACGGGGACAGAATCGAGAGCATACCTTCTCAGTGTATGAGTCAGTCATCGAGTTCCATGCCTTGGTGGTGGAAGCTTTCAGGGCGTCAACACTGGGGTGAGAACGTTCACAGGCCTTAGTCTGAACATTTGCCCATATTGAGTAATCCAAAGCATTCAAGTCCGAGCTGCTAGGAGGCCAAATGTCCTTTGGCCAAAATTCCATGTTTTCCTTCATTCAGCCACGCTTGAGTCCTTTTTGAGGTATGACACGGTGCTCCGTCCTGTCATGGAAAATTACGTGTTGGTGTGCTCCAAAGTTGGCTTTCATCCATTGCAGAACGTGGTCTTTCAAAATGTTCATGTAAACCTTGGTATTAACTTTTAATCCAACTTTGATAAATACTGGAGGCAGTTTCAAGACATTGGACGCAACTGCCCCGAAAACCTGTTTGTACGTGTGTTAGATACGGGATCGATGGTGAACATTTTCTCATCGGAGAATACGATGATGGTATGCTTCATTTCTAATGGTGACACCAACCGTTTCGAGCGCTCCAGCCGTAGTTGTTTGACTCGGTCCGTTACAAGGTGGCGCTTTACTCTTGCCCTGGACGAACATTTCAAGTCATCTTTGACCAACCGTTGCATGGTAGTTTTTGAAATATCGGCTTCCTTAGCCAATTTCCGGAGCGATCTGATAGGATTTCGCGTCACTTTGCCTCTCACTGAACTGATGACCTTCGGTGTGCGAGCGGACCGTGGACATGGTCCATCAAGAAGTGAACGTTGGATACGGTAAAGGTGGCATCCCACAATCGTTGCAATTTGTTTTACGGGCTTTTGGGCGAGCAGCTAACTAGTCACAACCTCCTTTGCGTACATTTCTCTCAACTTTGGTAATCGCGAATCACTGTTTTTTTAACATCGTCTCAGAGTATACAGTCAGCTGATTACACACACGTATTAAAACAGTAAAAATAATGTTTACAGCTACCCAAAAATAAGGATTGAAAACTTTCGCATTTTTTATGGGACATACTGTATAGAGAATATCCAGAGGAACAAACAAGATTTGTGAAGAAGAACGAAAACGGATTATGGAAAACAGACCACGGCAAAAATTTGCTTTACATTCAGGTTAGTAATTTGTTAATTCGGATATGAACATGCAGTATAATCTAAGGTGGATATTAATATGCTATCCAAGTCTATTTTGCGCTTCGTTTAAGGTGAGGCGACACCTTATCGAGAGAGGTGACTCTCCATTTGATTTAAAAATGAGTCGTCTCGACTTACAGGGAGCGCAGAATAATACATTATCAATACAAAGCTTCTCAATTTTACCTCAACCGTTGAATGACGTGAATCACCAAACGTTGGAACATCTGCCGAACCATCTGATTGGGACACTGTATCAGGACCTGAACGGGCCACCACGGTTCTGCGGACATGTGACTCAGGAACCATTCGCACGCTTCCTGGCTGGCGTTGAATTGTTTGGTCAGCAATTCCACCCACAGGACCATCGTTGGCTGGTTTGAAAAAAAACATAAACAACCATCAAAAAACAGCTTTCAAGCAATGAAAGTGCGATTTTGAAGGAAACAACACTTACCTTCTCTTTAGCGTGAATGAACGTTTCTATGAAGAACGACACCGACAACTGCGCGGCGATGCATGTAATATCCGGCAGGGCTAACAGCGTTTGCGGAATGTGACCGCATATTTGCCACATGAAGCTGCAAAACCAGTATGATTAGTCCCAACATCAACATCAATCATAAATTCACCAAATCTTACTTGAAATAGGTATGCTCGAAGATGTTTCTATCCTGCAGAAAGTGTCGGTTGTCCTGCCAGATCCATTCCTCTAGCTCTTTGCTGAGTATTTTCCGTTTCCGCTTCGGGGGCGGGCCTATCCGAACGAGTCCAAGCCCGAGCCCAAGGGACGGTCCGGAACCGAGGGTCGTAACCGAGCCCGACGACGAGGCGGACGACGATGAACACGGTTGCAGGGCACTGGAGATGGTGGACTGTTGAACTACGGCACTGAGCGGAATGCCAACGTTTCCTCCGGCGGTGGCGGTCAGTGCGGATAGCGATGAAATGGACGAATAGGATGAAGAAGATGGCGATTGTAGCATCGAAGGCCCCAGCAATGGTCCCGATGGTGGAAGTATACTCAGCGAGGTGGCTTGCAGTGCGGCCAGCGGTGACGGTGCAGACGATGATGGGACAGCACTCGAAACGTTCGTCAGTGATGGTACGACGCCAACAGAGCTTCGTAGGCTAGGCTTAACATCTATATCACATTTACTTAGATTACTTAGATTATCTACGACCGATGACACTTCACCGGGATGTTGCTTCTGGATGAGTTTTTCAGTCTGATCGACATCGCGGATGTTTGGTGGCGACGTCCGCGGCAGCGGGACGTTTGAACTATCCGCCGCTTCCTCCGACAGTTCGTTCGTCGCCTCCAAAACGGATTCTATTTCCGTTTTCCTATCGCTTGATGATGGATTGTCTGTGCTAGTACAACTTGTGTTGCCAATATTGCTGCTACTGACGCTAGTGCACGTAGCACTGCCCGCATAGGACGACGAGGTCACTGGTGGTTCACTGTTGCTGCTAGTGGTAGTTGCCGTAACCGGAATTGGTGTCATAGAATTGGATGACCCCGGTGACGTGGATGACGCCGAAGTGCAGGTGGAAGGCTTGCTAACTTGATCGCGCTGGATGTTGGAACCCTTGTTCGATCGCCACTCGTAAAACAGCATGTAGGCCGAGTTGGTTTTTTCGAAGCTGAAATCGAGATACTTTTCCGTAACCGAATCGTAGGTTTTGCTCTGGAAGAAAGATAGAAAATATGTCAGTTAGTGTTCCGGCGATGTCGCCACATCGAGCAAACTTACTGTCATTTCCCCTCCGAAACATTCCGCCGCAATCTGCGATGGATCGAATAGCTTGACTTCGGCGTCGTTGAATAGGAACCACCTTTCCTGATAATTCGGATTGCTGTCTTCGTTGCGCTCCTTGATGAAACTGTAGTAATGTCCACCGTCGGCATTTCCTGTGTGAACCGTCACCCCAACCAGATCGTACTCGTAATGCTCATTGAAATCCTCCGAATCTTCTTCGTCCAGTGTTTGCTGCTGCTTCTGAATTTCTGCCTTCTCTGCTGCTTCATTTTTCGCCATCGTAGATGACACAGCTTGTGTTTCCTGGCCATCACTCGA
This sequence comes from Aedes japonicus, assembly GCA_034211315.2. NCBI lineage: Eukaryota > Metazoa > Arthropoda > Insecta > Diptera > Culicidae > Aedes > Aedes japonicus. The sequence continues at coordinate 217,542 of JASCZW010005291.1, read as the reverse complement.
GCTGACCTTATCCTCCTTTCGATCTTCTCCGGATAGCGAACCCATCCCATCCGATGCACTCGATTCGCTTACATTTCTCGAAGCCGATCGTCTCAGTTCTGATTTTCGCTTCTCCTCCTGATAGTGATGTGGCATCAACGTCTTCTCCACGTACCCGGACATGTCCAACCTCATCGGAAAGCTGAAGTGGGTGTTGACCTTCTCTTTCAGCATCGTCACCATGTTGAACGTATACCGCATCGTGTTGAAGCAAAGAATCTGCGGAAGCTTCTTGAAGCAAGCTCGTTTCTCGGCGCGAACCTTCTTGCCACACTGAGAACACGTGTACATGTTGTCTCCCTCCAACGTATCCTTCACAGTGACCTCGTCCAGAGATTCATGCAAATTGCGCATATCCGCCACCTGACACCGAACTGTGTAGAACTCTTCCAACGTTCGACTGACATGGCCACAATCCTGTAATAGCGAGAGAAGAAAAGACGACATTTTGATTATTTTATTCTGAAAACCCCAACCCAAACTAGTGCCTAAGCTTCGTTTGCAAAACTCACTAATGACACGACATTATTGCTGATAACTCCGCAAAACACTCGCTTCACCAGGGTCTTCAATTCCGGGGTCATCTCCTCGAGCTTCGATACCAGGTCGATGAAAAACTCTGCCATATCCTTCTGTTCTCCCGTGTTCAAAGGTTGATGATCCATCTGGTACACTCTGCAGAAAGACCGCGGACAGTAGGCCTTCCGCTCCGACTCCATCAGATAGGCAAACATACGCTGCAGCTCGTACAGGGTGGCCTTGTGCTTCTGCGGCCCATCCGGAGAAATTGAGAGGATGGCATCCCTCGTTTGTGGAGTCATGAAGAGATGCTGGATACAGGAAGCCATGTAGCAGGTTGCACCTAGATTTGTCAGCCCAACGTAGCCGCACTCCGATCGACCTTCGTCCCTTGGCCAATAGTCCCACGGATACGGAGAATGGGGACCAGCCCGGTGCTGTTGCATGAGCTTTCCATGAAGCAGGAGATAATTTTTCGGAGCACTTTTGCACATTTCTACCAACAAATCATAGGCGGCCGCGCGTGCTCCGTGACTCTTGCACTTAGGCTTCTCGCGATCATCCGGGGACGGAAGCTCGAACAACGATTGGAATATTTTTCCGATAAACTCCTGACCGTCTTCGCTGAATTTAAACTGTGGATCAAACTTAACCAAATTGGCCATCAGATTCAATAAACCAAACAATCCATCATCAGGACTTCCGTGACGACTTTCTAGATAATCTCGATCCAGGATGCTCTTGGAAACCTGCCGGCACATGGACTCGATTCCGATCGATCCGGGTTTACGGCTCAGTTCTCCTCCGCAATCTTTCACCAATTCTGGAGACAACGAATCTACCAGACGGCACAACAACCAGAAGTAGTCACGGCAGGCCGGGCCATACGGTTCCTTACCCTCATCCGGTGATAGATGATACGCCTGGCTCTGCGGTCGCATCTTTTCTGCCAGAGGAAGCAAAGCAACCAATTTGGACAGCAGGGGGGCCATCAATTCATAGTAGGTCTGAGCATTACCCAAACACATTCGATAGAGTGCTGCACAGGCCTCCCTCCTGACAGCAGGTTCTGGATCATCCAAAATCAGCCGCTGAACCCAGGCTAGATTGGCATCAACCTTCCACAACGTAGACCTCACTTCCGATAACGAATGGGCATAGCATACCAACAAGTTCATTGCATAGTGAATGACCTGAGCCCGTCCGAACAAACCAGTCTTGAAGTGATGCGGACTCAATGGGTGTGATTCTTCGTTTAAAATGCCCGCTATCCGTTCCAGCGTTGGCCGAACCTCCATCAGTGCCAGCGTATGCCGGTTCAGTTTCGGAATAATGATTGCATTCTCATTTTCCGGTTTGAATTCCTCCATACCCAGCAGGCACAGAATTCGCAGTAAACTTGCCAGACAATCGTGACGCCACTCGTTCAGGTCGTCCCCATCCTTGGCGGTGGACTGCTTCTGCAGCACACCGGAAATGAAGATCTGATACAGGTGGGCTAGGCCACCGCATTTGATGAACTGCTCGCTCCACTCCAGCGACGCGTTGGCCGGACTACTCGGTAGCTTCGGTGGCGATGGTGGCGAAAGCTGCGGACGGTCCGATTGAATTCTTCTGCAAGGAGACGGTCGCGTTAAGTGTTATAGCAAATATTACTAGGGTTTGTCAAAAGATGGCAACACGGTCGATTTAGTTTGGAATGTAAGTTTTTAGAAGAAAAATCTCTCAACCACCTTTACTAACAGTTTTGAACTTAGTTCTTCAAACTCACCAGTGGCGCCACCTCTCGTCAAACTTCACTTCACACAGCACGAAATCAAACACTTACCGACTTTCACCTTCACCTCCTGCCATTGCCTGCTTCTCCTTTTCCTCCTCCTTCCCATCATCCTTCTGGTCGCCTTTCTCCGAGCCGTTCCCTTCGATCTTATTTTCTTTGTTTTCCGTCTCACTTGAACTGCCCTTGCCATCTCCACCGCCATCACTCAAATCCATTCGCTTCTCTCCGGAAGGAGAAACGCACTTCTTTCCCGGAGATCCCATTCCCATACTACTGCTACTGCTGTTGCTATTGTTAACGCCCAGTATCTGTGCCTGCTGTTTGGCCAGCTTTTGGTTCTGCATCTTCAACGACTTGGAGGTTGAAATCTTCAACTTCAGCTGGTTCTTGACGGACAAGCTTTTCGCACTGTTGGCACTGGGCCCAATGGCCGAACGAGATCCTCCTGGCATTCCGGACGTGGTGGCAGCTATCGGGACCCCGATGGCACCGGGATTGACGGGGGAACTTCCTGGACCTCCACCGCTGCAGCAACTTCCCATAAACTTTGATTTGCAGAGACTTTCTACGATGTGCAAGGAATACATAAATTTCTGAAGATTATGAGGCTCGAGAATCTCTTTGAGTGTGTACTGTGGGATGTCCGGACAATCCATGTCTATGGAAGGTTCCGAGTCTGGTTCTTTGAAGGTTAGATTTTTCAGAGTACTGAAGAAGGTCGGAGCTGTTGGGAGCATAGCTAGAATGTCCCAAACCCTTCGGGAAAGGAGTTGTGCTTTTGTGTTGGGTTGAATTCGACCTCCAGGTCCGACCAGTTTCATATCCCCCAGGGTTTGCATCAATTTGAACAGTTGCTCGAAATAGGGGCTTTTAAGCAGCAGTAGCGTTGGAAGACAATCCTTTGGAGGTGGCGGTAGCATCGAGGGATGATCGTGATGATCTCGTCGACGACCTCCGCGGCTTCCCATGGAGACATACACCATTTGATTATCCTTGAATCCGACATCAGCAAGACTTCGTTCGTCATATTCAGCGGTGATTTCCTGCCCTTGGGTGATTATTCGCAGAGGTCCTTCGCTCAGGAGAAGCCCTAAAAATGCACCGGATCCAGTCCGGGTCGTTGTTTCGTTGTGGGTGGTTTTCACTGTTCCCTGGATTGTTTCCCACCATTTGGCGATTTCTGCTTTCAGATCAGCCACCAAATCAGTGGCGTGCAGATGCAGTACGGATTTTTCGGGCACTCCAGCTGGCTGAAGGACAATCCGAATTGAAGGACCCGGTCCTTCACTACGCAACGCACTATGCATTCCCACTTCCTTCCCTTCCAATGCCCAACGTCTCAAGTGGTAAGCGTATCTTCTGCGGAATGTCTCCAGGTGAGTATTCAAGAGCATCAATGCCCGCTGTACACACATCAGAGCATTCTCCGAGCCTGGTCCCTGGCGATTCAATTCATCCACAGCCTGCGTCAAGTGGTTCATACATTGTGCCACAAATTGATTCTCATACTTCAACTGTTTCTCCATGTAGTAGGTGTTGATGTACTGGATTGCTGTCAACGAAACATCCGTATTGTACGCTCGCAGCGCAATCTTCCACAAGTGCTCCATTCCAACCGAGTCACTCGACTCTTGACTCTCACTAGGATGACTAATGATTTCCTCCCGTCCCAAGGTAAACAGCTGCTGGAATAATCCTAACGCCACCATCGAAATTCCTTCCGGTTTCAACTCCGACAGTCTCTTCATGTACAGATGCTGTATCGCATTGATTCCCAAGGCGTGAGTGTCACCGCCTTTGACCTGTCCCTGCAGCCACGCAAACAGACAATCACTGCACTCCTGATCGTTGGCCAGACAAGCCCACAACGTATCGACCTGACTGAGCGTCAGCCTAAAGTTCCGCGGCGATCCAACGTCGCTAAAAACAGACGACAGGAACTGCAATCGAACTTGAATTTGCGTGACATGCGAGTACAGCGGTATTCCATTTTGATTTAACACAATACCGAGAGTACCGGACTGCCGACCGCTCCGACCTGCTTCCGTGGTGTAATGTTTCAGATTATTGAAGAAATGGTGCATCATGCGATGGTGCCGCTCGGCCCACAGAACGACCTGGTGTGTAGTGACGTCCCTGAATTGCTGGAATGAAGCGAACAATTTCGGCAACAATCGCAAACTGGTTACAACACTGCGGTTCTCCGCCAAATTCTGCAGACATCCTTCGATGAATCGCGTTCGGATAATCTTATCGGTGTGAAAGCACAGAAGGGTACCAAGAACTTTTTCCGCTTCCACGGCAAGACATTCGCCCAATTGTCCCTGAAGAGTGAAAAAATACGCAATTATTACCGATATAAACTAGCACCTGAAGCTTGGAACTTACAATCTTATCATCCTGTAGCAAATCCCATAGCAAAGTATTTCCCGGCTGACACACATCGGGAAACCGGAAATTTGGCGACGAAGGTGCTCCAAGGCTTCCACTACTGCCAGCACTTCCACTCGCACTGGCACTAGCAGCCAGCATTTCCTTGGACGGTGCGTGTGGAGCTTTTCCTCCAACTGGCGCCGAACCCATCTTTCCCTTTCCTCCAGAGGACGTCGGGGTGCCACTGCTAGAAACACTGGGTGTCATGGGATGCGTCATTGGACCAATACTTCCGCCGGAACTCGACAAGCGTTCGTGATGTGCCCGCGTCAAAGCGATATTCGGAGTATTCGTACGGGCCTGTGGCGATCCATGTACCATTGAACCGGGTCCCAGAGAGCGTGGCCTCGGCAGTGGAAATTGCTGATGTAAACATTGCGCTCGTGCGGCCAATTCGACCAACTCCTCTTCACACGGAGAATCCTCGTCGTCAAAGTCACCCATGTTCTTTTCGGATTTGTTACTCAGCGGCGATGAACAACTTCCATCGTTTTCCGTGGCGTTCAGAAAGTTAATCAAATGTCCTTCACTCATGGCACCCATAAACGGCGGTACTTCATCGCCCACCACCGATGGTCCTCCGCTAGTGCCCGGCTCCGGCCCTACCGAACCAACGGGACCATGGTGACCGCCGCCCATGTGCCTCAGTACCGCACTCTGTAGATTCGTATCGCTGCAGTCGCTATCCGGAAGCATAGCGGCCAACAGATCACTGTCCTCTACATCCGACACGCTTTCGGCCATCTCCTGGAGCTCCTTCCGGGTTAGTCCACTTATTTTCTTCCTCTTCTTCCGAAGCAGCTTCTTGCGCATGGTGGAAAATGCTTCGCTCATGTCCAAGCAGTCCTCTTCGCTGCTGGTGCCGGCATCCTCGGTGAAGCCGGAAGCAGCCGCCAGGGATCGACTCATCAGTGGAATGCGCCTGGAAAGGGAATTGGTTGATTATTTTCAGCGGTAGTTGCTAATGGAAGTTGATCAGGGAAAGTAATTTTTTTTGTACTGCCCTACCAGATCAGAGAAGCATCTTCAGCTCTTAAGAGAAGCTGAAAATTGACCTCTGACGGAAGCTTCTTCAGCCTCCGAGAGAATCTTGTCAGCTCCTGGGAGAAGCTTGCTCAGCTACTGAGAAAAGCTTGTTCAGCTTCTGAGAGGTTGGTTAAGCTTCTGATAGAAGATTCGTCAGCTTCAAAAAGAAGTTTCTTCAGGTTTTGAGCAGTTTCTTAAGCTTCTTAACTTCTGAGGGAAGCTTTTTCAGCCTCTAAGGGAAGCTACTTCAGTCTTTGAGAGAAGCTTGTTCAGCTTCTGAGAGATGCTTATTGAGTTTCTGTGAGAAACTCAAGCTTCAGCTTCTGATAGAAGCTTCTGCAGCTTATGATAGAAACTTTTTCAGCTTCTGAGTTTCTGTGAGAAGCGTCTTCAGCCTTCTTCTTTCCACAGTCACCTTCTTAAAGAAGCCTCTTCAGCTTCTGTGAGAAGCTTCTTCAGTTTACGAAAGAAGCTTCTTCAGCTTTTGAGGGAAACTTCTTTAGCTTCTGAGAGAAGCTTCTTCATCTTTTAAGAGAAGCTTCTCAGCATCTGAGAGGAGTTTCTTCAGCTTCGAAGAGAAGCTTCTTCAGCTTCAGAGAGAAGCTTGTTTAGCTTGAATTTGTTTAGCTTCTTCGGCTTCTTAGAGAATTTTCTTCAGCTTCTGAGAGAAGCTTCTTCAATTTCTGAGGGAAGCTTCTTCGGCTTTTGAAAGAAGCTTCTTCAGCTTTTGAAAGAAGCTTCTTGAGTTTCTGTGAGCAGCTTCTTCAGCCTTTGAGGAATTTCTTGAGAGGAATATCTTTAGCTTCTGAGAAGCTTCTTCAGCTTTTGAGATACTCTTCTTCAGCTTTCGAAAGAAGCTTCTTTAGCATCTGAGCAGCTTGTTCAGCTTCTGAAAGAAGCTTCTTGAGTTTCTTTGTGAAACTTCTTCAGCCTATGAGGAATTTCTTTAGCGTCTGAGAGAAGCTTCTTCAGCTTCTTATGGAAGCTTTTTCAGCTTCTTATGGAAGCTTCTTCAGTTTCTTATGGAAGCTTCTTCAGCTTATGAGGGAAGCTTTTTCAGCTATTATTAGAAGCTTCTTGAGTTTCTGTGAGAAGCTTCTTCAGCCTCTGCCTCTGAGCCTCTGATAGAAGCTACTTCAGCTTCTGAGAGAAGCTGCTTCAGCTTCTAAGAGAAGCATCTTCAACTTCTAAGGAAGCTTTTGCATCTTCGAAGAGAAGCCTTCCTTGCTTTCGAAAAAAAAAAAATTCATTTTGGGAGACCTTTTCCCAGTAAAGATAAGCTTTTTCAGTTTTCAGAGCGGCTCATCCTGTTTCCGGATTTTTGAAGAAAAATATAATCATTTAGGATTGTTATTTTTACTGTTGAAAGATAATCTTTGCAAGATTCTGGGGGAAGATTTTTCTGGTTTTTGGATAAGCTTTTCCTTGTTTCCGACTGACACTTTTCAAAAATTTGGAAATTTAGGTCTAGGTTTCCAGGAGATACATTTTAAGCACGCCATATCTTCGTTCAAGCTTCTGGATAAACTCTTCGGTACTAACAACACCCGCTTTCCCATTTTCTGACAGAAGTTATCCAAGCTTTAAAATGGGAACCAAATTGACAAAACTTACAATTTATCCTTCAGCCGCTGGTCAACGTCGTAGATGTCGGGTTCTACCTTAATACTATCTGTAAGACCAAAAGCAAATGCATTAAACAGTACTGCTGGTACGGACAATCACCAGAAACTCACCATCGGTCGTCTCATCACAGCAGTTCTTGTGCCTCGCTTGTTTGCAAGGAGGTGGTACAGCTACCCCCGAATCCGATTCGTCGGCATCCATTAGACTGGCCGCGGTAGTTGCTGCTACCGCTGCTGCCGCCACCGATGCGACCGCAGAGTTCTTCTGTCCTGCGACTGCTGCGGTCACCGGTCCCGACGATGACGATGACGAAGTCCCAGCAACGATGGGTGGAATAGCACCCGGGGGTATTCGATGTGTTCGAACTGACGCAGCAGCGGCCACGGCAGCAGCTGCTGCAGCTGCAGCCGCACTTCCCGGGTGATCCGGATCGGAACTGTCTTCTTCTTGGGGCTCATCTTCGCTGTTGCTTCCGTCAACTGAGACGGAGTTCTCGGAGCTAGATGGTAGCTCGGCTTCCCGTGCGGCAGCTGCTGCTGCTGCTGCAACAGCAGCAGCCTCCCGAAGGACGTTATTTTTCGCTAGATCCATGAGAGTTAGACGGGAACAGTCCCGAGCCCAGATCAACTTGGTCAGAGCTGATGCAATGTAGATGGACTGTTCGGTGTGCTCCTTGGGGTCGAGGCGTGAAAGAAGCGAGTATAAATGAGACGCAGGACGCGGAGCAAGGTTCTTAACCAGCGACGGTAGAATGTCGTAAATAGGTTTGGAGCAATGTTTTAGTTGAGCTGCTTGCCAGATGAGAGTGATGTGCTCCTCGGTTATTTGATTTTCGACGGCTAGAAAGTTCAACACAATGTGACTCTGCTTGATGACCTCGACGTGCAGATTAGGTCCAAAGAGATGGGAGATTATTTGATTCTCTGTTAACCAGTCGGCCAGTTTCTGGCCGACAACTTCCACCTCGGCGACGGTTTCTGTGGTGCAGATTTCGTTGAACAGATTGATGTGGGCGTTGATCTGAGCCATTCCGGCTAATCGCATCGTCAGAGTCGAACTGGTGAAGTATTTGAATGCCAGCGCTAGGCCCTCCGTATCGAAGGTTATTTGCGAATCCAGCGGATCTTTGATCGCCGTCCACATGAAATCCGCCATTGACTTGGTCGCCGGGGATCGCAAATCCTGGTCTGATAGCTTACACATGTACTGTAAAATTTTCACTCTTATTGGTATAAATAGTTGAATGATCGAACGATAGTTGATCCAGAGTTTTAGATTGGAAATGGCCGCCGTGATGGCATGGGCAATAGGAACCGGTAGATTCAGGTGGTCAAAGCAGCTCATCATGGCATCGAATCCACCGGAGGTGCAGAACAGGGACACATTCCTTAGAAGGAAGGCCGGAATTTCGTTGTCGTGTAGGTCGCAGAAGATGCTCAAAGTTTGCGCTTCCTGGGGTGAAATTTCGTCCATCCGGGCGTGAACACCATGCTTGTAGGCGACATAGAGGGGAAAGTTAAGCAGAAATGCTTTTGACGATAGCAGCAGAAGCTTCTCGACATCCAGTAACGTCCAACAGTCATCCAGAGTGGCAGCTTCCGATTGTTGCTGTTGCTGCTGCTTCCGTTCCTTCTGCTCCTCTTCGCCATCTTGCTTCTCTTGTTTCGTATCTTCCTGGACCACGACACTATGTTCTTCTACCGCTTTACCGGAGCCGGAATCTTCCTTCTCGTCATCTTTACTACTGGTCGACGAGGAAGACGACGACGACGAGGACGATGGCGACGCCGAAGATGGTGAGGAGGAGGACGGCGCAGCCGTCGCCTGCTTTTGATCCTCACGGTCCAGCAGAGCCTTGATGTTCTTCAACTGGTACACGGTAAAGTAGACGATGGCCTGCACTACTAGGTTGAAGCGCTCGAAATTCTTCGGGTCCCGGTAGCAGCACATACACTGCCGCGCCGGCCAGCACTGGATATAGCCGATGACGGTTTCGATTTCGCGCTTGGCGAGAAACACCGGATGTTCCGTTTCATTGTTGGCGAGACGGGATTCGTCTGGAAGAAAAAAGAATGTTGGTGATTTGATTAGTGCTCAGTTGTATGTTGTGGGTGCGAAAAGGATACATGTATAAGCCAAACATAACAGTTCTCGAGTGTCTGAAGGTTTTGAATCGTTTCTTGAACTTCGAAGATTTTAAGGGAATTTGGATTTCTAAGAATTGTAATAAACTATACCATGTTTTGTCGGCTTTATTGGACTCGTTCTTTGTTTTCTACAGAATTGCTGGAGCCATTTGATGAAATTCCCGGATCGTCTTTGGTAGAACAATGCCCGAGAAATGTTTCGAACAAAATCCGAGGATTTAAATATGATAATGCACATTACAAACCTTTAAAACACGAAAATATAGCATTTTGAACTTCGGCAGTATAGCAGTATCGAGGAATCCCAAGGTTCCGACGTTTTGCTTAGATCAAATTCATGTTGTGATCTTTTTTTCCGAACCGAGGTCACCTTATTCTGAACTCAGTATTTTCGAAAAAACGATAGAACATAAGTTAATTAAGTGGAAGTTAATGAAAGAACGTCTGATTTGGTGTAAGCTTGATGTTGGAATGAATGCTTATTGTAATTATAGGTATGTGACTTGAGAAGCGTACCATTGGAGATCAAACATTGGATGGCATGAGAAGCCTTCTTAGAAATTGTCTGGTTGTTATACCGAATTTTTGGGAATATATTACGAACAATTGTAAATTTGATTTAATCAAATTAATACTTACATCGCATTTGTTTATAATCGGTATTGACACTAGTTCTAACCCAGTGCGAAACCGGACCGAAAAGTGCAAACCTGTAGGTTTAAAACATATGTGATGTGATGTGATAAGAACCCACAATCAGTGCAAGGATAACCTATGTCTGCAGTACTATCCTCAACAGGTTGCCGCGAGAGAATAGCATGCGTGATGATTTGTTGTAGCATGGTCAGTCCTGCCCATAATTCAAGAAATGGCTAATATGCCATTTTAGTCAAAATAGGTAAAAAGTGTTGCATGATTGTTGACACCCTTATTAAGGTACCCACTGTATAAAATTTTCAAAATAATGATTTATAGGGGTAAACGGCTTGAAAAACTAAATGGCTAATGTGTAATATAAATGATAAATTGTCTAATGTGCATGATGATACCGAGCGCAGCATCCAATATGATTTTAATAGAGATTTGTATGGCTATCAATAGTGAATTGGCTGATAGTCAAGTGGATACAAGCACCAGGTTGTTAATCCAAAGATTCTGGGTTCCATACATTGTTTTATATTATTTATGAATAGCTTAGCGCACTGGAACTTTTTACCAATGTTTTTTGTTGTACAAGATAGTATTGATTCAGATATTTCTCGGCAACAGCATAGCTAATTACTGCCCATTGTTTCGCTTTCACTGGTGCTACCGAATTGTTGCAGATAATTTAAAGCCATTTGGGTCACAAACTCACAACGCGATAAAAGACAACGTATGCACGTTAGACAAAACAAATTTCGGATTGTTAAATTTCTCTGGCTTTGTAAATGAAAAATTGGCTACTACGATTAAAAATCATAATTTGAGAAAATTGGCTACTTCTTTTCTTGTTTCAATTCAACGGCATGATTTCGGAATCGATAACAACTATAATGAGTAGTTTAAAAAATATTAAAATCTAATAAAACTTGTCCTAATAACAAAAACACTATGATTGCCTTTTTCTCGAATTCGTGTTGAAGGCACATTAGCCATTTTTTGAATTATGGGCAGAGTCGATCTCAATGAGGACCTTCGGAAGACTACGACCAGAAGGCCGCGTGTCTTCACATGACAAGGGAATGGCGACTCCACGAACCCTTATCCAGTCAACAAATCCTTCGACTGCCTTAGAACACCCCCCAATCCCAGTTATATTAGGTTTCAAACACATACGAATGAACTGACGTTTGTCAAATCACAAACAAATTCAATTTTCATACTCGATCCAGTTAGAAGCTTGATCAAATTCGCTGTTAGAATTATCTGTAGTAACTGCTACGATAGTAAACCACAAACCCGAGAAGAGTTTGAGATCAAATTGAAAAATCAACATGATGTTGTGAAAATGTCGATAATGATTACTCAGGTTGCTGTCGTTTTGGTCGTTTTAACGGTTAAGAGATCAAAATTGATGGCAAAAATGTATTCCTGTGACATCAAAGTTAGGACTGATCCTGCTATCAGTGAGAGCAAATTGAAAAGTCAATATGCTGTACATTTTTTCCTAATGATAGCAAAATGAGTATTCTAGTTGATAATCTGTCAAGACAATGAAAACAAAGCGACCTTTCTCAAAGAAAAGTGAACGCAATATTACAGCAAGATGAAAACTAAAAGTGATATAGAAGTTGACAATTGTGAAGAGAAACCAAATTTCGATTATAATTTGATGTTGATATCAAAATATGGTTTCGAATTGCTATCTTTATGATGTTAGACTTTACTCGGTAAGGTTACTAAAATATCAACGCGCTAAACTGCAGACGTTCATTTATTGATCATTTTCAAATATGCTTCAAATATGACGTTACGGAAGTTAGTCGTGACCTTGGCTATAGCCGAAGAAAAGAATGATGTTGGGATATTCATCAGCTTTTTCTTAGTGTTTTTCGATCAGCTGGTTGTCGGATTTGGCCTTGAAGTTGTTAATTCTACATTTTAGCTTGACCCTGCATTTGAGGTTTGCGTTCTTCGGTACCAAAGTGGTATATTTTCCCATTCACAGTAAGTCCTCAGGAAATAGTAGCTTTGACATCTCTCTCTCAATCATGATCAGCCACAGGAAAACCTCCTTTGGGACCTTGGTGAGGGAGATACATTTAGGATCGTTGCAATATCCGGTCTCTTGCAGTCGTTGCCGTCCAGGGTCAGATGTATCCGGAGCAATTTTCGATTAGGGCGTACATGCTAAACATAAACAAAATGTTTTTTCAATGCAATGCATAATTATTACATCTAAATAATGAGTTTTTACCTTTTTGTCCTAATTGTGCTTCAATTCTAATTATTAAAAATCTTGTTTTTGCAAAGGGTGTCAAGTTATTTATTAATCAAAACAATTCACTATGCGATTTACGCCATCAATATGGTGACAAAGTGAAAGGTGTTATTTAAATAACAACATAAACATGGCGTAAAGTAAAAGGCGATACTGATAAAATAATCAAAACAACGGTGAAAAGTGAAAGGCGAAACCAAAATCAAAATCAAAACAACGGCGAATAGTATAGGGCGATACTTTTATTTCCAGTACTTGAAGGGTCAACATTGAAAATGGCGTAATCAAACATCCTAGTATAGACAGGCGAATATTAAAAATGTGTAAATTTCAATGAATAACGTACGAATTTCCATCAGTATTATATATTGTTGTATATTGTTTATTTGAAGTAGACATCAACAGACCAAGTTTAGGTGCTAATGATGTTAAAAAGAAAAAAAAATTACAATAAGAAACGATTACATAACCTCTTAACTGGAGTCAAGAAACAAAAATAAATAAGTAAAAATAAAATAATTAAAGCTATACACTATCTTAACTACGTGCGTCAATTGTTCTAAAAACGGTAGAAAATCTCCGACGAAGTGCGTTCCACGTCAGATGGAAATAGAAAATGGATGCCACCCTATTGAAGGTTCGCTGCAACCCGTGAATAGCGTTATTCAACCCAAAGATGGTGCGACGAAAAGGAAGCCTGAGCATGGAGTTGTGGCGCATTGGCCTTGGTTGGTCATTGATGCTAATTTGTTGAAGGATCCTTCCGCAGTCGATTCTTCCTTGTAGCACATCTGCAACAGTTAAAGCTCTACAGACATCTCTACGGACACGCAGAGGCTCCATGTCGACCAACTGACACCGACTTTCTTCGCTAGGAAGACGAAAAGGGTCGCTCCAAGGAAGTCTACGAAGTGCGAACCGAAGAAAACGGCGTTGAATAGATTCGATTCGCTCGGCGCCATTATCGTAGCATGGACTCCAGACCGTTGAACAGTATCGAACGAACGAGAGAATAATAGAGCGTTTTTAGGCAGTGAATGTCGCTGAAGTGCTTCGCAACCTTGAATATAAAACCTTGAAGCTTTGTCAACAACATACGATAAATGTTGCGTGTACGTCAGTTTCGAATCCAGCTGAACACCTAGGTCTTTGGGTTCGATGGTCGTTGAACAGAATTGGTTGTTTCTGACGTGAGAAGGTTATCACTGAGCACTTGGCCGGGTTGACCACCAACCGATTTAGAGTACACCAATCAGCACCTGCGCTTGGTGGAAATGGCAATTGACGGTTGAACAGATTTGCATAAAGATTTTCAGGTCATCAGCAAACGACAGGCGGGGACCTCCGATAACATAGTGTACGCCATTGAAGTATAAAAGAAATACCAACGGTCCCAGATGGCTACCCTGCGATATCCCGGACGTGGCGCAGAAACTCCTTGAACGAAGGTTACCCAAGGCAACTGTCAATTGACGCCCTGTGCGATATGATCGAAACCATCTTAAAAGATGGTATGAATCAGCAGTTGGCTTTGTTCTTCGTCTGTATGCTAGATTGTACACCGTGTCCAATATATTCTCATACACTTTTTCCTTGCATTGGTGCCGTGCAACTACTCAACATCCTTCACGTGTGTGTTGGTGTAGTTTTGCACTATGTTGATACAAACGCTTTTAGGCTATGTTCGATTGTTTTCATTCGGTGTTTATCTTTTACCAGCGATGAAGGAGTTTCGTGCTGTAATGATAAAAAAGTTTTTGAATGGTGAGCGTTATTTTCAGAAATTTGAAAAACCTCGGAGTAAAGCGGGATTATGTGTACCGAACCATTCGAAGGTACCGTGACACCTGCTCGTTGGATGACCGGAAGAGATCCAGTCGTACTCATACGGTGCGGACTGCACGAGCTGTTAAAGTGGTCAGGGAACGGATTAGACGAAAATCACAGCGCTTTGTACGTAAAATGGCCGCAGACCTGAATGTTTCGAGAACGTCAATGCACAATAGACTGCAAAATGACCTAGGATTCCAAGCTTTCTTGAAACGTAAGGTTCACGGAGTTTCGGAACCTTCCAAGCAGAAACGATTCGAAAGAGCAAGTCTGCTTTTGTCGCGGCACGGTGGGGAAGAATGTATCTTTTCCGACGAAAAGTTATTCGCCTTGCAACAATCCCACAATGTCCATTACGACAGATTGTGGGCTCTTTCTTCGAGAACTGTTCCAGAGAGTGATAGGAATATTCCACGGTTTGAGGAGGAATTTGCAAGCAAGGCAAATTACCACTGGTTTTCATCGAAAAAGGCGTTAAAGTGAATGCCGTATATTATAAAAAGGATGTTTTTGAGAAAGTTGTCAAGCCATATGTACAAGAGGTGTTTGGAGATGATCACTATGTCGCCGTTCCGCTTCCGTTATCGCTGCGTTCGAGCCTATACTTTTTGAAATTCTTGCAGTGTTACAATCATCATTTCCATCATCATCATTTTTTTGTTTACATTCTGCATGTTCACTCTAATCGCAAATTGCTCCGGATATCTTATCATTCTTCATGGTCGGTACTTTTTGACGGTTTTTCCGAGACCATCGACCTTTCGGCCCACACAACGGAAGGAATTTATCACAGTCTCCTTGGTTTGGGTCGCGTATAGAACCTCCAAAACAACTGATATCACTGTCAAAGTTCGACTTTAAACAAAAGGACTACTATGATTGGAATAGATGTATTCATCACCAGGTGACAGGAACATTGCATAAAATAACGATGAAAACTGACTTATTTTTTTCTAACGCAGACCCTAATGGAAAAAGATATTATCCTTTCATATGGTTTTAAGGGTGGAAGCTATCATCAACCGTTGCTGACCTTTTTTGAAGAAAAAAAACACTGCTAACTATTTGAGTTCATAGATGGATCTAGTGAAAGCTTAGCTTGTTCTTCACATGGAACAATCGAATTAGATATAGATTTCAATAAATGGTTCTTCTAAAATCACAGATCTATTTGTCCTGTGCCACATATTAGACAGAATTAGGCATGAAAGTCTCAAGCAAAAATAAGGTTTAAGACTTGTGTAATTTATTGACTTATCCACGTTAAACCATCGCATTACATAGCTATGTTCATTCATATGAAATAATGTAGGCATTCAACTTACGCAAACATGTTATTGGTTTATCATTCACAAGAAAAATCATGATAACTCCTGTTTAAACTACAATACTGTAAACATTATCAAAACAAACTCAACGAAATCGAATGTTTTCGATAAATAAATTTCAGTTACAACCGCAATTCGAATAAAAAATATCTTAAGCCCTCATCATTATTATTGTAAAAGAAAACCCCTAATTTTCAAAGATGGCTAACGCACACACCCAAACACGCACAGCATTCTACAATGTACAACAAACTCGACTACATAAACACTTACATGACCCCAGCAGATTCAGAAACCCCGAGCAAACATCGCACATTTTTCCGCACCGGTTTGACTTCTCTTGAGGGGGCTCAAGCGACAGAGCAAAACACGGGAAGATCCTTCTCCGGCTGCGCTGCCTGCCTGTTGATTCCTGAACTTCCCTCTTCTATTGCGTGCAGCTGTCCACCGGCACTTCCAAAATATTGTATCCCCGAAGGAACCACGACGAAAACACACCACCAAAATTTTCCACAACAGTCTTTTCTCTTCTTGTTGATATGAACTTCGGATTCCGCACACTCGCCCAACCGACCGACCGACCGACTGATCGAGTGCAAGCAGCGGCAGAGGGTGGGATGTAGCTAGCCTCCTTCTTGTTCTTCTTGGGTTCCGAGCGCTGCACACAAAACACACACTTTCGACTTGAACACACACACCACCTCAAACTCCTGCGGCGATGGCAGGCTTAGCTGGCTGGCAGTCAGCCCTAGCAGTATATTCTTTCTTTCTGTCTCTCGACCCGTGGAAAAGAAAAAAAAAACTTCAGGTTCTTTCTCCCGACGGCGGAAGAAGGGCACTTTTCTCAGCCAAATCGATCACGTTCAACGGTACGACAACCGAAACCGAACGGGGAAAACCGTACGCAACATTTCGCGACTAGCGACGGGTGATTTTTAGCACAGGAAATCGGTGAAAAATGTGTTGGAAAAAAGTTTCCTCAGCCCTAATCTTTTCGCTTCAGCAGGATTGTGTGTGGCTCTTCTCACTACTCGGCTGCTACTTTTCGCGACGTATTCGCTTTTTGTGTGTGAACTCAGATCCGCGACGGTCGTTTTCGTCGTCGTCGCGGGTTTGACAGTTGGGGTTGCCGCATTTCACCGTCTTCGGCAGAGGGTCGCAAGATGATGCAATTACGGATTGCAGTCTGAAAATGTTTAAAATTTGAATATAATCTGAACATAATTCAACATGTTACGTGCGTTCATGGCTGGCACCTTGCTAAATTTTTGGTAGGCAACAGATTATCTGATCTACTTATGTCGCTTGTTATTCAAACGATCTAAAGCTTGATCCTCTTAGTATTTGGCCCCACAAAATGAGCCATTTCATTGCCAAAGAATGAACATAAAAGAGCGGTTAAAGTATCATTCTATTGGAAATTTATAGTGAATTGCGCGTTTTCATTCGTTAAATCAATGTTGGTGTCTTCGGCGCGGTTATTGCTTGGGTCATTTGCGCACTTATTGTATAGAAGATTTCAAAACGATTTAACGTAAACGTTCAGTTCTGTTTGCCTTGTCGCACAATGTTCAAACTTCAAAGTTAAAAACAATGAAAAATATAAGCATTTCGGATGCACTTCGGTCTGTTCGCTTAAAACCACCTATAATTGTCAACCTAGAGCTGCCAACTTGATCTGCTATCTTCTTCCACCACTTCTGCAAATCAGCTGTTTTTTTATTGTTTTGCCCCATTTATTCAGTTTGTTTTGATAATTGCCCAAATATGTTTCGATGGGACAATTTGGTGGGTTGAGAGTTTTTTTTTTCAATGACGTCAATATCATTCTGCTTATAAAATTCCATGACATCCAGGTTGTAATGGCAACTGGCAAAGTCAGGCCAGAACTTCACCAAACCGTCGTGCGATAGAATGCATGGCAAAAGTCGCTTCTGAAGACAATTTTTGTATACGTTCCTATTTATAGTTCCAATGATGCAAACTGTCGCTGTCTTACCATATGATCGAAATAAAAACCAAGTTTTGTATACTGAAGTCAGTTAAAGTTTTACTGACCTTCAAACAGTTGAATGTTCAGTAAGCAGTTCAGAAGAAGTATTTTTATTGAACGATCTTCAAACTGATGAACTCTCAGGTACAGGTAATCTACTGGAGGTGGAGTTCTAATAGTGGTTTGTAGTGGATTGAAGGCGAAACCTATCGAAAATAGCGAGTATTTGGCTCACTGTTAGACTATTGAATAGAACACTGTTTCTATGTGCTGTGTATATTCTACCTGATTGCCCGAATAAAAAAATCTCATAAATTTACAATTGAATGTATTGTAACCATACAATAGAATCTATAGTATGTACAATTAATATTATTGTTCACAACGACAAGATAACAATAGGAGTTATTGTTACCACAATAGAATCTAATGTAAACTGAGACCTCGACAATAGAAAAGGGGGGTTGTTATGTATCTTAACTATAGAAAAAATCATTATTTTCCGAACAAATTTGAACGAATTACTATTAATTGTATTGTGTCACAATTGTTGAAAATGCAAGCATATGGAGTGAACTGTAGATCTATTGTAATGACAATATGCATTTTTCCTCTATCTGATTCATGGACAATAAGATTCATGGTCGGATATAGAGTTTAATGTTATTTTATATTATTGTATTGTAATTGTATGGTTATTTTTATCCGGGTGGACACGTGATACCGAGTTCATTGAGGCGCATTGCCGCTCCGTTTTTTTCTATAGTTGAAAACTTGGCTTCAACGGATGAGTTTATGGTGCTAGGTGACTTCAATTTGGCTGATATTCAGTGGAAATTGTCTCGCAGTGGCTTTGTCCATCCTAACTGCGAAAGATCCGTGCTTTATTCAGAAGCTTTACATCTTCTCGATTGCTATAGCGTGGCAACACTTCCCCAAATTAATTATGCAGTGAACGAAAATCACCGCAGCTTGGACCTCTGTTTAGTAAGTGCTCGAGACAACAAGAGAGCAGCACTACGAAGATACACTAAATATCGCACGCTTCCCTTGAAACATTTCCACGTGAGGCTCAATTACGAGTTCAAGCGGGTTAGTCGTCTATGCTACTCTCGATACCAACAAAATGTCTAAAGAAAGCTAAAATCACGTCCGAATTTTTTGGGAGATATGTTAATCAGCAGCGCAGGGACTCTGGACTACCATCGTCCATGGTCTTGAACGGTGAAACCACTTCCATTCCTTAGGATAATTGCCGCTTCTTTTCTATCAAGTTTGCCAGCATATTCACTGACGATCCGATAACTGCGGCTACGAACAACGTTTCTCTGCCTGGTCACTCATTTGGTGCAATCGATATCAGTATTGAGATGATCTCCAAGGCCGTATCGCAGCTCAAGTCATCCTTCAATTCGGGCCCAGATGGAGTGCCGTCAGTATTTCAGAAACACATTTCCATCCTGCTGGCCCCTTGCATCGTCTGTTCCGGATTTCCACATCAAGTGGCATATTTCCCTCGTGTTGGAAGGTTTCTAACTTGTTTCCAGTTCACAAGAAAGGAACCAAACGAGATGTGGATAATTACCAAGGCATTTCGTCTTTGAGCGCGGTATCGAAACTATTTGAGCTCGTTATAATAGACCGTCTACTCTCCCATTGCAAGCAATACTTAAGTGAAGATCAAGACGGATTCATGGTGTGCCGTTCCACTACCACTAATCTGTTGTGCCTCACTTCGTTTATTACGGAAAATATGGCCGAAAGGGCACAAACGGACATCACCAGACCTTTCAGCAGCTTTTGATAAGCTCAACCACGACATCGCTATCGCAAAACTACATAAGCTTGGAGTAAATGGAAGTCTCCTAAAATGGTTTCGCTCCTACCTCACTGATCGTCTGCTGACAGTTGCTGTTGGTGATTGCATGTCCGACGCTTTTCCAGCCACTTCAGGAATACCTCAAGGGAGTCATTTATTGCCGCTGATCTTCTTGCTGTACTTCAATGATGTGAACCTAGCCCCCGTATGCCCCCGTTTTTCGTTTGCGGATACCCTGAAGATCTTTTTACGAATCCAGTCTATCAACGATTGTCACCTCTTACAACAGCAGCTACAAATCTTTGCTCACTGGTGCAGCCTCTAGAAAAAAGAAGCCGATTTTCTTCGACTATAAGCTTCAAGGCACGGTAATCAAACGTACGACTTACGTAAAAGATATAGGAGTTATTCTGGATTCTCAGTTGACGTACAAGTTTCACATCTCGTACATCGTGGAAAAGGGGTCAAGAGCTCGTGACGATCCATACAAAAAAATTTGAAGGTCCATACAAAAAACGTGACAAGGGGGGGAGGGGGGTTTATAAAAAGTCAATTTTGCGTGACGTAATTAATGGACGTTCCCTAAATTGATTATTAATGTCTAAATTGCTTCTAATTAAATCGATCATCTTGATAGCAACATAACTCGTTGATAATCGTTGAATTAATTGTATATTTGGTACATAGGCCGAATAAAGGAGCTAGGCTAACGTTACATCCACTTACCCTTATTAGCATTAGCACATCGGTCGTAGCTTGCATGCAATAATTTTGTGGTTTTGATGCAAAGACATCATGGAGAACAATTTATGCTTTCTTTTCCCGTTTTTGAACTATCGATCCAAAACAAATATCTCTTCCAAATACTGTGCATCCTATAAGTGAGATGAATCCTGATCACTTCCCATGCAAATGTTTATATAATTATCATTTCTACCGCATCTAAAACTTTACGCAACGGTATTAATGATCTTAAATAGGTTTTTGTTTTTTGCACAAGTGGACTGCACCAAAAGCGTGTGAAGATCCACTTCGTCCGTACGGTTACGTTGGGTTAATTACATTATAAATTTTGCAACCCCTTGGTCAGCGGAAATGTTTCAACCAAACGAAAGGTTTCATAACTTGTTTTCATTCAGCGGTTTCCCTTCGTTTCGGCTCTGTCATAGCAGCCGGGGGGAGGTTTTTGTTTTGACGGCTCTGCCGATTCAGCAGCAGCGCAGTCGCGAAGAAAGAAAAAAAAGAGAAGAAAACAGACGGCCGCAGTGTTTTTTTTCTCCAGTCGGTGTACGTGCAAAATTTTCCGTCGTCTCAACATTTCCGCAAATTTTTGCAGGAAAATTGGCAATTTTTCGTGGAAATTTGTCGGTAGTGGTTGTTGATTGCGTGTGTTTAGCGGAATTTGCTGGCGATTTATTCCGGCAAAGTGGCCAACTAAGCAGACGAAGAAAGAGAAACTACTTGGTTCATTGGTGTTGGTGGTGAATTTCGGAACTGTGATTGATAACAAAACACTGCGTGGATGAATATAGAATTTGTGCATTGAACTGGAAAAAAAAATGTTATCTGTAATTTTTCATTGGTCAATTCGGTGAAAGATTCAACGTATGAGATAACATTTGCAAGTTCAGGTTGAGGGGATTTTTGATATTGCTATTATCGGTAGGAATTAATCGGGCTTGCTTAAGCATCGGCTTATGGCTTGAACCGGTCCGGTGAACAACAACGGGACCACAAGCGATTTTAAGTTTTAATGCTCGCCTGCAGCTAGAACGATCAGTGAATATTGGTGTTCAAAGAGCATAAACATGGTCCGCATCCGGAGGAAGTTTGTACTCATTATGTCCGGTGTGACGCTCTTCGTGTTTCTGCTGCTGTACATAATTTTAAACCATTCAATCCAATCGGAGAAACCGGTGAGAATAGAGGTTTTATCTAGCTATGCGGGATGCTTGATCCTCATTGACTTTTCTTCTATTAAAACAGGCCGGCTTTATGAGACTGGAGGACAAAATTAAACAGTTGGAATCGGGCTTGGACAAACACAGGCGGGAGTTCGGTGCAATGAAGCAGCAGTTTGACACGATCCGATCGAATGGACATCGTCCGAATTCCCTGGATGGGGACGAGTATGGAGAGGAATCGCGGTTAGATAAAGTTCCAGCGGTGGCAGCACCGCACCTCGGCAATCGTGAAATGATTAAAGAATCGGTAATCAGTCCGAATCGTGATACGGGAGGGACGTGTTCTCTCCGGACGGATATCATTCCTCAACCGGACATTCAGATGTTGGACATGTACGACAAGATACCATTTGATAACATCGACGGGGGACCGTGGAAGCAGGGTTGGAGGGTGACGTATGACGAGAAGGAGTGGAATCAACACCACAAGTTGAAGGTCTTTGTTGTGCCACATTCGCACAACGACCCCGGCTGGATCTACACCTTCGATGAGTATTACGAACGACAGACGAAGGGGATATTTGCCAACATGTTGAGGCATCTGGAGGAGAACCCCGGAATGAAGTTTATCTGGGCAGAAATTTCCTACTTTGCGAATTGGTACGACAAATTAGCCCAAGAACAGAAGGACATTGTGAAAAAGTAATGATAGATCTAAATGTGTCTCTTGTGTGGAATGTAATCCAAACGATTTACTCTTGTTTTTCAGGCTAGTTAAAAATCGCCAGCTGGAATTTGTAACTGGCGGATGGGTGATGGCGGACGAAGCCAACGCTCATTGGTACTCGATTTTGTTGCAGCTTACCGAAGGTCAAACGTGGCTTAAAACTCGACTCAATGTAACACCCACTTCATCCTGGTCCATCGATCCGTTCGGCCAATCGGCAACGGTGCCATACATTTTGAAAAACTCCGGCTTCGACAATCTGCTCATCCAACGAACGCACTACATTGTGAAGAAAAATCTCGCACTCAAAAAGCAGTTGGAATTCCGCTGGCGTCAACTCTGGGACACCACTGGTGAAACGGACCTGCTAACCCACATGATGCCGTTTTACTCGTACGACATTCCGCACACTTGCGGCCCGGATCCGAAGGTTTGCTGTCAGTTTGATTTCAAACGGCTGCCGCACTTCGGTGTCTACTGCCCATGGCGAGTACCTCCGCAGCCCATAACCGACGATAACGTTGCCAAGCGGGCCGAACTAATCGTCGATCAGTGGCGCAAAAAGTCCGTTCTCTACAAGACGAGGAGCGTTCTGATTCCACTCGGCGATGACTTCCGGTACACTCAAAGCAAAGAGTGGGAAGCTCAGCGGGTCAATTTCGAAAAATTGTTCGAATATATAAATAATGAACCCTCGCTGAATGTGGAAGCCAGGTTCGGAACCTTGCAGGAGTATTTCGATTCGATTCGATCGACGACGAAAGTGGAGGAATTTCCCTCGCTGAGTGGAGACTTCTTCACCTACGCCGATGTGAACGAGGACTACTGGAGTGGGTACTACACATCGCGGCCGTATCACAAGCGCCAGGATCGCATCCTGCTGCATTACATCCGCTCGGCGGAGATGCTCTGGGCGTGGAACAGTTGGGCGGAAAAGGATTGGCAACCGGTGGAGCAGAAAATGGAGTACGCCCGGCAGCAGTTGGCGCTCTTTCAGCATCACGATGGCATTACGGGAACGGCCGAGAATCACGTCGTGGTGGACTATGCCAACCGGATGACGACGGCTTTGGAAAACTGCAAGTTTGTGATGCAACAGGCGGTTTACAGGTGAGTTGGGCCAAACGCGGGTAATAATAACATAAGCACTCGCTGACTAATTTTCTTCACAAAGACTTCTCACGAAACCCTCGGTCTACGAGGCGGATCCCACCTTCTCCTATCTGAGCATTGACGATTCGCGCACAGTGGATGGATCCGACACCTTCCGGCCGACGATCATCATCGGCGATGAACTGCCCATCAAGCACGTAGTCGTGCACAATTCCCTACCCTACCAGCGGCAGGAACTGGTCGAAGTCTACATAGGAAAACCATTCGTCACCGTCCAGGACGCCCGAACCGGTCAAACGGTCCCTGCTCAGATCGCACCCGTCTGGTCTTGGCACATGCGAACGGATGGAACCAGCACTCCGCAGTCGTCTACCACCAAGTACCGGCTGCTTTTCAAGGCTTCGGTTCCTCCTATGGGATTGGTTGTCTACACGATCAATTCGCGAAACCGGTTGGATCATAGCAGTGGGGTAACTTACGCGAAAATCAGCATCATGTCCCGTGCTCCCTTCACGGTCAATCTTAACGGCTATCCGGAACTGCCGGAGTTTGGTGAACCGCGCAAGATATCGCTCAAGGTCGCCGAAGGCCCGGGGGCGTCGTTTAACGCCAACGGTTTACTGAAATCGATTTCTCTCGATTCAAACACCGTGCCGGTCCATTTGGATTTCCTGCGGTATGGGATGCGGTTTAATTCCGGCAAAAGCGGTGCCTATCTGTTCCATCCGGACGGGCCCGCCACTTCAATGAAGTTGGGCGAACCGGTTGTGCTGGTGGTGAAGGGACCGTTGGAATCGAGCATCACCGCCGGGTTACCATTCGCAACCCATCAGACAATTCTACGGGAGGATGGCGGCCTTGAGATCAGAAACCTGGTGGATATCGGCGATCGAGAGAACACGGAAATCGTGATGCGGGTGTCAACCAATATCGAAAGCGGAGAGTACTTCTACACGGATTTGAACGGAATGCAGATCATCAAGAGGAAGCGGTTTGAGAAACTACCGCTGCAAGCGAACTACTATCCGGTTCCCTCGGCGATGTACATCCAGGACGACAGTTTGCGCCTGACGATCGTGAGTGGCCAACCGCTGGGTGGTGCCTCGTTGAAGCCTGGAGAGGTGAGTAGCCTAGCTTTACCAATAGATATCAAAAATGACCCATATCAATGTTCTTGTCTCAGATGGAAATCATGCAGGATCGTCGGCTCTCGCAGGACGACGATCGAGGTCTTGGGCACGGAGTGCTCGATAACCTTCCGGTCCTGCATCTGTTCCGGCTTGTGCTGGAAAGCCGAGAGTCCTGCACCAAGCTGGATCCGGGCTATCCCGCTGGATTCCTAACTCCATCGGCCTACGGTGAGCTGCGATCACTGCTGCATCCGATGGAGAAGTTGATCTTCAACGAGAACGAATGGACTGGGCTGTTGCCCAGTTTCGGTGCCAATCACGAACCGCTGGAGCGGGGCATGGAAGTGGTCGCGATGAGAAATCTTCCGCATGTGCGTGTCGGGAAGGATAGGCGGTCCGCGATTGGACTGGTGGTTCATCGGACTAATTTCGAGGATTGTGGGCCGGAAGCCAGTGGAGAGGGGAATGTAAGTCTACACTACTCACTTACGTAACTAGATTAAAAACAAGACTATATTTTTCGCAGCTGAACATCAAAAAGCTCCTGGATCTGGACGATGGTCATGAAATCTTCGGTTCGGCGGTGACACTCCTCCGCAAGCAAGAGCCCCTGGCGGCTGACGATGTCAGCTTCTGCCCGATGGACATGAAAGCCTTCATTATTCAGCGATAAGGCGACAAAGTGCGAGAACAAAAGTAAGTTGACTGCCGCGCAGCTTTCCAATTTGGTCGAAACGGTACAAAAAAGGGAAGTTAGAGAAAACATACGCGCTTATAGAATGAGACGGGTCGGCGGGTCTCTTTTTTTCCGTAAAAAGAACAACACTAATTTATTGTAGGATGAAGGGATAGGGCCAAGGCTAGGATCGGCTTTAAATGTTGATTTTTACCTGATGATCCGCGTAACATTGGAAACTATTTTTGTGCAAGTTTGATGTGGGTGTGGGTGTGAGAGAGGCTTTGAACGTTTGAGTGTGCGAATGATTCTCGATTTGTGTACCAGTTTAAACAATATTTAACTACGACTGCACCGATGGGGCTACAGCATGCAAATACACACAAAGTTGGAGTATATTTTTATTTAAAAATTCCGTTCTGGATACCATTAAGGGTAGGGGTTAATCTCCTTGATTCTAGTAGGAGCTGAAACATATAAACCAGTGAGTGCAATTGGAATTTTGAATGCAGACTACCTTGTAGACCTGTGGTATGGTAAATTAGATTTCGTCGTGAAGGAACACTATTATTGCTAAGGGCGTGGGAAGAGGTTTACAATAAATTTCCTTACACACAAACGCATTATAATGGCACACCCGTATACTTAAGACGATTGTGTATTGATTGAAATTGTAGGATTTCATGTTGATTTGTAGGAAATTTGAGAAATCCCTAAGATTGTTAGTTTTAAGGACAACCGTTGAATATAGGCCACTTGATGCTCTATGACAATTTACATTAGCATTACTCCCAGATCCTTTACTGTTGTTTCGCGTTTCAAGCGCGTTCCTCGAAGAATGTAGTCGTGGAGATACATCGCACGTTTTCGGCTAAAGGAGATAGTCAAGCAGTTGAATACATTTAAGGACATTCTGTTGATCCGGCACCAGTCGTCACGCACTTGTAGTTCCTGCTGAAGAAAGTGGGCGTCTTCTGGACATTTTATGACGTAGTACAGTTTTAGTTTGTCCGCGTAGGATAATTTCAGGCATCTGAGGACCAAGTTCACGTCGTTCAAATATAACAGGAAAAGGAATGGGCCAAGGTGGCTGCCTTGTGGAACGCCGGATGTTACTGAAAAGCTGGACGAGGCATAATCTGAAATCTTCACAGACATAGATCTCCCAGTCAGGTATGAGCGGAGCCAGTTCAGCAATTGATCGTGATCCCCCTTTTTTCCATATTTGAAAATTGCAATCTGATGGTTCATTTTATCAAAGGCCGCAGAGAGATCTGTGTATATGGCGTCTACTTGATGACCGCGTTCTATTTCACAGATGATGAACGATGTAAATACGGTAAGGTTGGTCGGCGTTGAGCGCTTGGGCATAAAACCGTGTTGGTCAGAAGAAATAGTCTGTGAATAGTCATGCACCAGCCTTTGGAAAACAATCAGTTCGAATAGCTTAGATACAGCACTTAGTGCAGCAATTCCACGATAGTTGGCGACGGATCGTTTGAATCCCTTTTTGTGTATTGGAAAAACAAACGACTCTTTCCAGCATTCGGGAAACACACCGGAAGTTAATGACAAATTGAAAACCGTAGCCAAGGGCGCAGCGAGTGTGTTAAGGCAACGTTTCAGAACAATTGAAGGAATACCATCAGGACCGCATCTAGTTGAATGTTTCATCTGCTTCCCGGCTGAAACTACCATATCACTATGGATAGTGAAAGCAGAGCCAAATACAGATAAGTGAGGAACATTGCTAGTAGCAGCTTCGAGGCCCTCGGCATCCAGAGTTTCGTCACAGAAGACTCTACTGAACTGATTACGGAACAAATTGGCGATATCCGCGACAGAATTAGCTTCATTTATGCCGTCAATCATAGTGGAGGGTAGACCGGTTTCCTTCCGTTGTTCATTCACGAACCGCCAAAAGCTTTTCGGTTTCGTTTTAAGACAACTCTGCAATTGAGACTGATGAGAGTTGTATAAGCGGTTATTGAGGTGTTTGTAATCGTCGTTGACGCGTGCATAGATTGTCTTCGTAGAATCGGTGCGATATTTGCTGTGTTTCCTAAGAGCAGCCCTTTTAACACGTTTCAAATGTTTAAGATCGGAATTAGACCAAACAGGTTTGGGAGGCTTGCGGTTGAGTTTCTTAGGCACGAATTGATCAACGGATCACAGCAAAATATTACACATAGTCGAAGCAGCAAAATTCGCATCCCCGTTTGCAAAGTTCGTGTTCCAATTCACGCCGGCGAAAAAGTTGTTCGTTTGCTCGAAATCAGCATGGGTGAAGTCATAATAAACTTTTTCGATGTTATCATGGACGCTGTACTTAGGATTAAACTCCAGTGTCAGAAGCAGAGGGGAATGATTCTTGCAGCTTTTCACAAGCGGTGTCGGAGCTTGAAGAACGGAACATCGTTGGCCATATTCTGCGCTGATGAAACATAGATCCAGCAAACGGTTATTCGCGTTGCCATCAGTTTGCCGAAGTCTAGCGGTAGAATAAGCGTCAAGCAAGGAGTGAGGATCCGGTCTGAATGACGAACAGGAATTGTCTGGATAGCGGAAGCCGTCAGTATCGATGTTCCATGAAATCGTGCTTAGGTTAAAATCTCCCACGATGACGATATTGTCGCTGGGTCCCGTTTGTGACACGATCCAATCCAACGAAAGAGCGTGCTTTTCGATAAGGCTTCTGTCGCTAACACGATCGGGGGGAATATAGACCACGCAAATAAACAGAGTCCCGGTTTTAGTGGATATCGCCACCCAAAGATGTTCAACCGTTGAGTCTTCTGGAGGCTTCAGAAGTCGAGATTTGAATTTTGAGCGCACGGCAAGAAGAACTCCACCACCAGATTTCTTGTTGCTATTGAGCGATGATCGGTCTAGCCGGTAGATATTATACTTGCCGTCGAACAGTTGCTTCGTTGATGTGTTTATATTAAGCCAGGTTTCCGTGAAGGCGTAAACATCGTAGCATGCGTCAGTGCATGCCAACTGGTACTCAGCGAGCGAACTGTTGATACCACCTACGTTCTGGTAGTACAGAAGGGCGGTCAATGAGAAGGCAGAGGATTCGACAGGCAGCGTTCTGAAAGATGAGGTAGCATCAGCCCGAGCAACGTCATTAGGTGAAGGATACTTGCCATAGATGGCAGCTTGAAGAACCCTGTCCCCATCACTAGACCCAGGGCCGGGACGACTTTGACGGCTGGAACTAGCAATTAGAACATCGTTGAAACTGGCATTGGGCACAGCTGAGCTAGGAGGGTGCAGGGCTTCCATACTGTTTTGTGACGTGCGTTCCAAACCGGTTGAAGTTACGGTCGATGAATGTTGATGACGAGCTTGGGTGAAATGACAGGTGTGTAGCGGGCTGATGGGCGTTGATAACGGCGGTCTAGTAGAAGCATCAGCAGGAGAAAGAACGCTGGAATCGGAAGATTCATCAGGAAGAGTACGTTCTACAAATTGCGGATATTTGCCTGAATTCGCAGCTTGGAGAACCTCTTCGTCAGAAGCAACATCAGGACCGCGACGACTACGATGAACGACGACAGCAAAAGGCGGGACTGTGTCGAACTGAGAAGAGGTCTCCATGGTACTGATTACTGCGCTTCGCGGTTTAGATATTCCTCCTCCATGGCGCCATCTCCCGACGCCGACTCAACAGTTCGGGACGTACAGTACCCCCGTGATGCAAGAGTCGGAGTTTGAGAAGGTTTCCAAAAACTTGCGGCTGATCTGCTATCCTTACATTCCCGGAAATAGTTGCCTTTCACCCATGAAATAGAAAAGGATGGGAAATTTGCATTCCTCGACCTTCTAGTAGTGAGAGAATCTTTGTCATCCTCTCCTTTAGAATTTGAAATCTTAAGAAAACCCACAAACATCCAGAGTCATCCCTTACACTTCAAACCACAGACTTAGAAATTATAAATTTTACACGAGACGTAATTCATGACTGTAAAAAGTCGGGAAACGTACAGAAAGATTTTGTGTGAAATTATGCCTGCGGAAACTGATACATAAGCAATTCGACGAAATATGTGTTTAATTGAATTTATTTTCTCATCTCTTTCAACTCATTCTTATGTGCTAAAGGACGCTTGCGTGTGTTTGTCTCAGGAGACAGAAATTTAAATGATATTTTGGTTGTGTGCACTCTTTTAAGCACAAAATGGCCACTTTCCACAACATGATCCACTGGATATTGACCCTTCCTCTTAATAAATTGGAAAAGCCAAATAATTAGCATATATATTTTCGAAACTGCCCGACTCAATGGGTACGAAAAGAAGAAAATTCAAGCGATCATCAACAAAAAGGAAAAACATCTTCATAGGAAATCACAAACAACCCTCTCCGATTCACGTGAACCCATTAAACGAGTATCCGTCCCTTTCGATAAAGACATTACACAAAAGCTGAAACCGCGACTTAGAGAATTTGGTTTAGACTTAGTTTTCTCTAGTAGGCACGATCAATTGGTATCGTTGTTAGGCTCCACCAAAGATTCAGTAGACATATAATGCAGAGCAGGGGTATACAAAATCAAGTGTAAACACTGCAGCAAAATATACTCTGAGAAAAATTTCATCGTTGTACCGACAATTAATGGTCAGGATGACTATCGCATATAATGGTTTCAATAACCATGAAAATGGTCGAATTCACCACGTTCATGGCAATTTTGACTATGATCATGGTAACAAGGACTATTCCAACATTATGGAAAATGTATCATCAACTATTTTTAATGGTAGTTTTGACCATGATCATAGTCGGTTAAAAATCACTATACTGCAATAGTCATCCTAACCCCCAATAATGGTAAAATTGACTATCAAATTCCTCTCTGTGTAGGTAGGTCAAACAATGAGAACCTTGGCAACAAGGTTCAAAGGGCATCTAGCGGAGGTGACTAAAGCCGTCAAACAGCACGAGAAAGGAATTTCACATAGGTTTCACTTCAAATCGACAGTGGCAGAACACATCTTCATGGAAAATCATGACATAACGACGAATGACATCACAATCTTACGGATTACACCCCGGAAATTAAACGTCGCAGAAAGCTTACAAATAAACAAACAACAGAACACAAATCTACTAAACAAAAGCCAAGGCAACGGTTACACATCACTCTTCAACTTAATACGACTTAGGGCCAATTTCTTCACCTCCGCTTAGAGCTTAACGTATGGGTAAGCACCGCTTATGAGTTAAGCGGACTTGAAGAAATTGGCCCTTAGTACTTAATACGAAAAAAGGGAGGTCGATTTCAAGTAAATTTGTTTTTGACTCAGGATAGGTATAACCAAAAAAGCTGTAGGTAAACGTTTTTGTATTTGGAAAATAGTATATATACGGCAGGTGGCGAAGGTTTTCTTCCTGTCGAGTTATTAGTACACGACACTGAAGAAGTCTTCAAAATCACAGATAAGCAATAAAAGTTGTTTGCAATTAAATGGAAAATACTAAAAGGTTATGGGCCCATCGTTTCTGAAAAACTTATTAGAAGAAACTACAGCAGCAGCAATTGGAAAAGAGAAATGAAAAAGCTAATTGTATCCTATAACATTTGCATTTAAAAAAATAGACAAAAATTGCCAATTTTTCCTGGGTTTACCTTCACCCGCACTGACGAAACTACCCATGCAGCATCAATCATAGTAATCAGCAGACAAAATTTGACAGCTCTATCAGTTTAACTCTAACCGTGATGGCAAAAACAGTGAAACAACTCCGTTCAGAAGTGTGCGCGTTCAAAGAACGGCACCCCGCCGCGTCGAAAACGGACATCGTGTGTCACTTTGTGGACGCCGGATACGCCCGTTCCGGCATCTACAACATCTAGACAACAATCAGAGCATCGAAAGAAAGACCGGTTCCGGACGGCCGACGGCCCTGAGCGACAAGAAGCTCCAAGAGGAAGACTGAGGGAAAAGTGGCTACATCGCTGCGTGCGCTTTGTCGGGAGGTCGGTTCAACCGGCCAAACAGTGAAAAAGTACCTGTCAAACATGAACATACATGTCAGGGAGCGGAAGTCGCGTCCACTGGTTTCGGAGCTGCAGGCAAGGACGCGACGTGGCGGTGGTGATGGACGACGAGACCTATCTCACCCTGAAACAAAATTTAGTGGCAAAAAAGCGAGCACGATTACAATACGAACGGGTTTTGACGAAATATAGCCATCAATATATTTTAATGGATGACGAAACACATGTCAAATGGATTATAATCAAATCCCCGGACAAACATTTTGATAGAATGAAAAAGCATCTGACCAGGTGTTGTGACTAACAAAGAATGATTTATTGAGGGGATAGAAATCCATTGCTTACTATGTTAACATCCTCCCTTAAGTGAGTATTTATACAACACCTAATAACTTCCTGTCTTCTTGCAGCTTGGGCCTTGGTCAGGATATCTGCTGCCTGAAGATTGGAAGCCACGTGTTCCAGCTTGATCGACTTAGCTTATACTTGCTCTCGAACGAAGTGGTGTCTCACGTCAATATGCTTCGTCCTCGGCGAGTAGCCCATCTCATTCTCAGCCAGGTAGATTGAACTCTTGTTGTCGCACTTAATGACGAGGGACTCGTTGATGCCGTACAGCTCACGGATGAATCCTCGCCACCAGACGGCCTCTTGAGTGACCGTGGAAAGTGCCATGTATTCCGCTTCCGTGGTCGATAGAGCAACAGTTGGTTGCCTATTGGAACTCCAGGAAACCGCTCCGCCACACTATAGAAGACGTACCCGCTGACAGATCTCGTCTCCGAATCGTCCGCCCAGTTGGCATCGCTGTATCCAGAAAATGCCGGATCCGCATCTCTCCTGTTCGTCAGTTTGCACGGATTGGTCCCTTTGAGGTATCGCATAATCTTCTTGGCCGCTGTCCAATGTGGAAGGCCCGGATCGCTGCAAAATCAACTCACCATGCTTACCGCGTGACTGATGTCTGGTTTCGTGCACTGTGTGATGAACTGAAGACCTCCAATCAGCTCGCGAAATAGAACTTCCTTCATCCTTTCACGTCCCCTCATTTCGTGGGCTCATTGTCTTCAACAGTCGCTGGTTCGCGTCCAGCGGGGACAATACCGGATTGCAGTCCGTCATATTGAATGTGTCGAGCAGTTCTCCGATGTACCGCTCCTGGTCGATGGAAATAGCGTCGTCGGTTCTGGAGACTCGCCGTCTCAGAATCTACTTGGCTTGGCCTAGGTCCTTCATCCGGGATTCGTCCCACAACTGCTGCTTCATATCGTCTACCAACCCTTGATCGTTGGAGAACAACAAAAAGTCGTCGACGTAGACTGCCACGGTGATGATCTTGCCACTTTCCATCTTGTAATACACGCACGTGTCGTACTTCGAGCGCTTCAGCCCCATCCGCTTTAGCTTGTGGCCCAGCCTGATATTCTATACTCTACTGGCCTGCTTGAGGCCGTAAAGGGTCTTCTTCAGTCGGCAGACCTTCCTGGGTGCGGCTTCGTTCCGGAATCCCTCCGGCTGCTCCATGTATATCTCCTAATCGTCCAGATCGCCTTGAAGGAACGCCGTCACAGCGTCCATCTGGTACACGATGAGATTCAGCTGCGCGGCCAGCGCAAGGAGGTGTCGAACGGTGGGGTAGCGGACGAACGGGAGAATACGTTTCGCTGTAGTCCACTCCTTTCACTTGCGAGAATCCTTTTATCACAAGTCTTGCCTTGTAACGTTCGATGGTGCCGTCCGGATTGGTTTTGACCTTGAAGACCCACTTGTTCTTCAGAGCTTTTCGTCCCTTCGGAAAATCCACCAGACACCATGTCTCGTTTGCACTCAACGCATCAAATTCTGCCTCCTTTGCTTCAACCTATCGGTCCCGGTTGTCCCGGCTTAGCGCTTCCTGCAGCGTATCAGGGTCCTTGGATACCTGGGCAATGTATTCCGGCGAGAGATGGTAGTCGTTATCGGAAGAAAAATTCAACTTGCCTTGGGCTGGGCGCTCCCAGTTACTGTGCCCAGTTGCGTGGTGCATTCCGACAGCTACTTCCTTCGAGTGTTTCGAGTGTTACGGGAGCGCAGTGCTGTACAAGCTCCCGTGCTGCGAAACACGTCCTCGTCTTGGTTCTCGTTCATCTCGTCATTTACCCTGGAGAGTTTCAAGCTTTTGAGGCAAGACACTGTATATAACCTTAAAATCTGCATACTTGTCTGGGAATCGGCACTCCCTCACGTTGCGCCTCATCGTAGGATGCTGAGGAAAATGCGAGGGGAGCGCAAGCGGTTGTTGCGCATCCTGTGGCTCTTCTAGCACACTGTCCGCCGACGTTGTCGTACTGTCATTCTCCCTCTCTGTGCTTCTGATATCTACGTCAAAGTCAGCAACGGCCTGTGGCTTGTTGACCACGGTGACCTGTTGACCGCCATCCATGATCTCTTGCTGATCAACTCTTGTTAAAACCATCGGTTTGACGGTCGAATCGGTCTCTTCCGGTATCGCAACCTCTGCTACCCGACACTTATCCAGTACTATCACATCCCGACTTTCGAAAACTTGATTGTTCTTCGGGTTGACCATTCGATAGGCCTTGAGCACTCCGTGTAGCCAATCAGGATACCCGGCTCTGAATTGGGGTCCCACTTCGCACGCTTCACCTTCGGCACGTAAGCCATCGCTCTTGACCCAAAGATACGTAGATTTGACAGATCCGGTTTCCGTCCCGTAAACTTCTCGAAGGGGTGACGGAGATGCACTTCGTCGGTGACCGGTTGATTAAGTGAACGGCTGTCGACGCCTCCTGTGGCGATGACTTCTCCCGTCGATTCGTCATTGATCACACACGATTCCCTGGAGAAATTGACACAATAGTTCTTCTAGCAGATGCGACTCACAGAAAGGAGATCTACTGCGAGGTCTGGAACACAGAGCACGTTAGAAATATCTAGACTACTGCTCTCACCTCGACCATCCAGCTCGACGTTCCCCGTGGCCGGTATCTCGGAAGCGTCTGCCACAAAGATGGACTGTGACACATGCTTGGGGCCAACCAGAACACTCTCGTCTCTGCACATGTGATCTCCGGCTCCAGAGTCCAATATCCACTCGTCCAGGGAGTTCCGCTTCTTACACGCCAAGAGTGCCTTATTTTTCATGCTCCGGAAATTCTTCTCGTTCTTGGTCGTCGACTTCTGTGGACACTAAGACGCGTAGTGCCCAAGCTTCTCGCACTTGAAGCACCTCTTGACCGACTTGTCCTTCTTCCTGCTACTTTGCTTCGGACCAGTCGCTAGTGTCCCGCTTGAGCCGCCAGCTCTGGTGCCGGGCTCGATCGTCACGTCCTGGAGAATCTTCGACTTCACGCAGTCTGCCGTTCACTTGATACCAGATGCGTCCATTCCTATGACGCATCATGAGAATCAGCGACATCCATTCGTCGTTGACGGGGAAACCGATCTCCTGCAGTTTCTGGCTTGTCAAAATTTCATCCACATACTTCTCCACGGAAGAACAGTTTTCGAGCTCCAACCTAATCAGCTTCCGCAGCAGGCTAATCTTTCGATACTTCCCGCTGTCGTGGAAGGCAGTCCGAAGGCTGTGCCAAGCTTCTTTGGCTGTTTGGGCATTTTGGACTAAACTGTAATTATACCTCTCGATACTGAGGCAAATTGTCGCCAAGGTACGGTCCGACAAATCCTCGCTGATCTGTACATCGTCCGGGGAATTCACAGCTCACCAGGTTCCTTCCTTGATCATTACCATCCGCATTCCGAACGCCCACGCCGCGTAGTCGTCACGGCCCTTCAGCTACTCCAGGGATTGATGAGACGCACTGCTGAACGGAACTCGCTGATCGAACATTCTTGCTTCCTGGTTTCCCCCAGGGGCCAATTCCCTTTGGCCTCCTCAACCGGAAATCCATCTTGAGCTGCTGGTGGTGGCAGGATACCTTCTCCAGATCTTCTCACGGACATGCTTCAAAAAAATATCTTGCAGACTTCTTGAGGAAGAAAATTTTTCACTTTTCGGCTTGTTGTTTGGCCGGTTGCTAGGCTACATCAGTCGCAAAGAGCTATCCCCGGCCCATAACCTGATAGAATGTAAAAGCATCTGACCAGGTTTTGTGACTAACAAAGAATGATGTATTGAGGGGATACAAATCCAATGCTTACTATGTTAACAAATTTTACCTGGCAACTGGTCGCGGGGATGTCTCTTCCAGGTACAAATTTGTTTTTGATGATAAGTTTTCTCGGAAACTAATGATTTGGCAAGGAATATGCAGTTGTGGCCTTAAAACCAAGGTTTTCATCACATCTCAAACAATGACGTCGAAGGTTTACATTAAAGAGTGTCTGAAAAAACGGATTTTACCTTTCATTCGGTACACAAGACCAACGTTATGTTTTGACCGGATCTAGCCAGCTGCCACTACTTTGAGCAGGTACTAGAATGGTATGCTGCTAACAATGTTAATTTCGTCGCCAAAGAGATTAATCCTTCCGAATTGTCCTGAGTTCAGACCTATCGAAAAATATTGGGCAGTTGTCAAGCGAAAACTTCGAGGATGCGGTAAAGAAGTGACAAATGCACAACAAATGCGTTTAAAGCGGAATAAGTTCGCCCGTACAGTGTCACCAGCGAATGTGCAGATCCTGATGGCATCGATCACAAGTAAAGTGCGACAGCTCGTTCGAAACGATGAAACGTAATAACTTGTTATATATATTTTTAATCATCTGAATAAATACCCTTTTGTTTGACGTTTCTTGAGCTATGATCACTTGAATGCGTCCAAATTTACTTTGAATCGGGCTTTAGAACAGGATCGTTCTGAGGCAAGCATCAACCAGGATTTCCCGGAAAATGTTATGGAAGCGGTGAATTTGGTTCTAGGCCTCTACTGTATTCAGAAGTTATCTCAAGGTGAAACAAGGTAACAACCACCGACGCCAGGAAGACGACTCCACCACGTGGACCCCAAATATCGTACTCATCAACACATGATCCGGGACCAACGGCTTTACTTCCCTTCCGAAAGAAGACGTGACCAGATTGTTTCGCCTTAGAAGTCGCCTTCTACTTGATCGATCCACCTTACTCGAAGGGCGCCTCTTCTTCTTAAACCCGTCGGTTCGTTCTCGAGAATCATTTTAACTGGGTTGTCGTCAGACATTCCTACGACATGCTCAGCCCATCGTAGTCGACCGATTTTAGCGATGTGTACGAGAGGAGGTTTTCCCAGCAACTGCGTTCCGTCTTCCATATACTACTATACTAGACTTCAGATTAACGCAAATAAGGTTAGCGTAGAGTTTGCGTAATCGGGGCACACTGATGCCCGCTAATAATCGCACATGCTGATAATTCAGCGACCTATCGGGGTAAGGGACAGAACCGAGGGGGCAGGATTTCTTCTGATTTACGCATTTCTGTCCAACCTGCACCTTAACTGTCATCACAACAAAGCACAAAAAAAAAGAGTTATCATCGCCACTTTTTCCAGTTTCGAATCTTTTTTGTTATCTTTTTATTTTTCAATATAAGTTTTACTTTTTGATATTTAAATATTAAACATTATTTAACAAACTTCCCCGTCCGGCTGTGTGTGTATTTTTTTTTCTTGTGTGTGTGTCTTCCTTTGTTTTGTTGCCTTACGACCTTAATCCTAGCTGTCGACATCGTCGAACTCGTCATTTAACCACGTCTCGCCTCCATCTTGTTTTTCGTTCCATCAACCGTTTGTTTTTTTTTTTTTGGTTTTGCCACCTATCCCTGCTGCTCGCTTGCTTATACCCTAAGGTTGTTTTGTTTATTTCCTTTTTCTTCTTCTTCTTTTATATTCATCAAATATTGACTAATCAGAATTTATCTCCTCCGCTGAGGGGTGGCTCGGTAGGCCAGCTCCGTCAGCGCTTCTTCCCACCTCCCCGCCTGGTTTTTTTTTTAATTTATTAGTAATTGATCTATTTTCCTTCTGCAATGGTTGGATTCGCCTGCTGAACGGTGCCTGATCCTCTTTCTTAAATATGTTCTTTTTTTTTTCTTCTTCAGTGTAATGCAATCGGTTGTATAAATATGAATGTTTGTTTGCTTTGCTTTGCTGCTGACGGATAGAATTTCAGTTTTTATTTACTTTATTAAGTTTTATTCTGGGCGATTTCTTGTTGTTTTTTTTTGCTTTCCTTAATTTGATTTAACTTTAAAGAGAGTGTGTGTGAGAGTGTGTTTGTGTGAGCGTGAATCTGTGCTTTGCTGTAAGTTGTAAACTAAGAACATTCGTTTTCCTGTGTTTTGAAAATTTGTATCATTGTTTCGCTAATTGCTTGCCTGTATCTAAAGCGAGACTTTTAGTGAGTCGATTTGAGAGTGTGAGTTGAAGTTGAAAATGGTGAGGGAAATTCGAATGCAGTATCATAGTAGGCGTTGGCGATTGGAGGAAGATGTCGAAGGGTGCGTATGTGTATGTGTGAGTGCATGTGCGTTTACTTCGAAGGGCATGAGGCGAATGCGAATGATTGAGAAGTGGCATGATGAGAGGAGCTGGGTTATGGCGAATGTGATGGTGAAGCAAAACAAAGGGTTGGATGGTTTGTTTATTTTTTTTTTGTTTTTTTTCTTGTTGTATTTTGAAGAATTATCAATCAGAACGGTAACTGTTTTGTTTAAGGTTAATTTATCGTGTTGTGTTGTTCACTTATGAGTATCTCATCGCTTCTCGTTTTGTTTTCCTATGAATATACTTTTTCGACACTTTTTTGTTGCGACAAGCGCTAAAAATTTGATTTCCTTCCTCAATTTCACAATCGTCGGACAATTTTCTCTCTTTTTTTTTTCCTTTAGGTAAACAACAATTTTACATTCCATTCCTAAAAAAACATTTTCACTCTATCTATTGGCTTGCAGTTAAGTTTTTTTTTCTGTTAATTTTCTATTAGTTTTTCTTCTTCTTCTTATTTTTTCAATGAGAAAACAACATGAAAGGGATGACAGGAAGAGTTTTGTTTAATAATTAACTTTTTGCGAAGATGGTGCAAGTTTGCAGTTCTTTCAACGTTTCTCTATGTATTTGTATGCGTGTGTGTTTGTCTCAGTGACATATGTTTCAACAGTTTTCCTTAACCTCCAATTAGAGAGGTTGTAGTTCGGTTTAAAATAGTTGTAGAAAACTAGTGATTCGTGGTATCAACAGTGTTTTTTTTTCTTCTTTTGCTTATGCTTGAATCGCGTGAATATAGAGACTACAATGATTCGATCTGTAAAGAACGTCCACAGAACAGCAGAACACCTGTGATCGTGTGTATGTATGCGTATGTACGTATGTGTATGTGTGTACTCTATCGATTTCCTTTAAGTTTTTTTCCTAACGCTTGTGGAAGGAACTTTAAATTCGAGATTAACCTGGTTTTGGAAACTCTACTCAAAAGTTATGAATACTTTCTCGAACGAAATGTGCTGCTGCTAAACGCATTGAGGAGAGAGAGAGAGTAGTCCGACTTCGCCCTAAGTATTGTCTATGTATGTTCATCAACCACTCAATCTCTGGACTTCGGGATAGCTGCTCCTTACCTTAAGGTTAGAATCTTGGAAAGGATTAATGATACGCGGTACCTGGAGTGGTGTGGCGTGGAGGTCAACAAAATTCGTTAAAAAGTGTGTCTGTGTATGACTGTGTCAACGGGAGATAATCTTTTGTTTGTTTGTTTACTTTCTTAGCTGTCAGTTTTTCATATCATTTTCACACCATTCTAGTTGTCGACTATTAAAATTATGTATTTGTTTTGCACCAGTTTCGTTACAAATATAAATATAGTTATAAGATTTTTCATTTTCACTTTTTTTTGTTTTCATATAAAGAGGGTTACAAAGATTGGAAATTTGTGTATTAAATCAGAAGTCTGGCTGTTAGTCGCTCTATAAAAATACATGCTTTTTTTTGGTTGTATCGCGGCTGCAAATGCATTGTCCTATTCCATCTTACTATTCTTTAACCCCATTTTTTTCTCTTCTTTTTTGATTTGATTCGCTAGATTTGTCGTGATATAATTATACTCCACAATCTGTTTTGTTTACTTTTTTTTATTGTATTATCTAAACTCGTAAATATAATCAAATTGTATGACATTTCATCACTCCGTTTGTTTTAACTGCTTCTTATTCTTCTTTTTTCTATGTGAGAGTGCATGACAGTAAAATGGAAAAGTTGATAGTGAAATAACTGCTTTTGCTTTTGCTATTAAATAGTTTCAGTTTATCCTACTATTCAGACGGGACTTGCACAATTAATAACTTGCTTGTGGTTTTAATTGTATTTTTCATTTTTCTGTTTTCTTTAAGTTTGGAGTAAAATTTATAAAATGCCCTAGATGTTTTTTTTTTAATTATGTTGGGTCATGGGAGTTGTTTATAATGATTACGCATGCAAAGTGTTTCTTCCTTTCTTTCCTAATTGTAGTTTTCTTTAATGAATGAATTGGTTTTATTCTACATGTATATATATAGGTACTTAATTTCCATCCATTTTTTTTTTCTTGAAAATTAACTATATTTTATTCTACAATACTTTATTTTGTTTTAGAAACTGACGTGAAACACAACGAAAACACCGGAACTAATAGAAATTTCGTTTCGTTTCGATCAAAGTAGGCGGATTGTTGGAAACGACGACAAACAATGAAACTGTCAATCAGAAATTAAAGGTAACCGGATATTTCAAATACTATTTGGGCTACATAAGTATCGATCAGGTTATTGGAATCCTTTTGTTGTTTTCTTTTTTTTCTATATTTTTATGTTCTGTGTCTATGTGTTGTAATTTTTACTTCATACTTCCATAACAAATAACAGCAATAGAATTGTCTACCATCACAACTTTTCATTTTTTTGTTTTTCATTTGAATATAAACAGTTTCTGTTTTTTTTAGTTAAATCACTACAATAATTTTCTATTCTTGTTTTGTTTTATGTCTGTAGTTGTATGTGTGTTGTTTCTGTGTACATGGATTGACTTATTTACAGTAAAGAAGTGAAATGTTCGTGCTTATGTCGGTTCATAACTTAATAAACAAACTAAGAAAATTTAGGCGCAACAAAAAGATCTACTTATTCGAAAATGTAATTTACTTAAGTTGTAGCAAGCCTTGACTGATACTGGATGTAAAAAGGTCATTCGTTATAAATTTCCTAGCTTTGCCAGTTGATTGCAGCCATATTGTGGAAGTTAAAAGGGTCAAACGATCTGTCATTTATTCAGTGTGTCTTACTTTCTTAGCTGTCAGTTTTTCATATCATTTAGATTACCATCGAGAGTTATAGCGTTCAACAACCCGTATAAATGATAACAATTGTTTGATCACAATAAGTATTCTTTGCAGGGACGTTCCAAGCGCTTCGCCCATTTTACGGGTCGCATTAATCGTCCTACCCAGGGGACAATTCGCAATGGGGTGAACAAATTCGAGGAAACTGGTTCGATGAAAGCTCAAGGTCTGCCGAGAATATCGCAGCTTTAAACTAAAGTGTGCAGGAGGACCCGCGACAGTCAAGACTTCAACTGGATGAAGATTGCGTCGAGACTTGGGTCTGCACCCATACCGCATATTGACCCAGAAACTCAAGCTTCACGATCATAGACAGCGCCGTGTGTTCGCTGATTGGGTTTCGGAGCAGTTGGAAGCAGACCCCGACTGCACTGTCCTTCGGTTCAGAAAGAGGTATGGGCTCCCGGCAGAATTTGTTTGAATAGGCAGCCACATCAACGTTCAAAAGTGCCTGACCAAATGCTTGTAATGATCACTTGAAGATGCGATGGGGATCATTGCCCTGATATTCCAGAATGTAGCACGCAGTACAATGTTTCTTGTCTTCTAGAATTAAACGTGATGGAATTAATAAGTGGAAATTTATCGGGAATGAACTGTCGACAAGTGACAACAACATGGACACTACATCAAAAGGAAATTGAAGCAGTAAGTAAAGAGCGCTATATAAACCCAATTTTACTTTCATCCTAATTTTCCAACACAAGGTAAGCAGTCAAATGACCACAACAAAATAAACCATACATTAAATAACTTATAACGGGGAAAAGGAGAGACCATCAGGGCACCCAAGTGAAACGATTTAGATAAGGAGCAGGGGACTGCTTCCTCCCTATTGTTAACAAATAGCGGAACGAGGGCAGGCTCTTGAACCCCATCTATTGGATTTGTTTCTGTAAATCGAGGGATCGATTCTAGTGCTGCGAATGTGAACTTGCTCTTGGAAGGAGAATATCTTCCCTATTATCGTGGGTTTCGCGTAAGTGCCTTTGCTTACGGGCCCGCCCAAACGTTCTTGGCCCTTCATTCAGAAGCTTGATGATCGCAAACAACTATAGAATCATGACCAAATGTTTTTTTCTTCTTCAGATTATTCCACTGCTATGGAAAGTTACCTTGCTACAGTAGATGGTGACATTACATCATCAACATCTTCATCATCAGTTGGAAACAGACGCCGGTTTTGTCCGAAAAAAAACTTCTTCAGCGACGAGGCCGATTTCTGGATGAATTGTCGAATTTGGGACAACACCAATCCACACGAGGTCTACCAAGTGAAGGTGCATCTTCAGAAAATCACTGCCGATCCGTACTTGTCGATGTCTACTGGCCACTACGATCGTGTGCTTTAACCCCACTAGACTTTTAACGTAGGACTACGTTTCTCTTTTCTATACCGGGTGTCATTTCAAAATTTTGAAAAATGCGAGCGTTACGCAGTAGCGAAAGGTTTTTAAATGCTAATAACTCTCATTCAACTGAACACAATGATTTAATTTATAAACCATTTGATCACCATTTGAAGTGCTTTTAGTATAAGTAGTTCAATTTTTACTTAAAAATGACCTACCTTTACTCCCATACAAATCTCCGTATGAACAGGTTGAAAACTTCTTTTTCCGGGTAACAAAATGGTTCAAATTGTCTTCTTCTTTTTTCATTTAGTTTCATTTCATGATGAAAACAGAGATAGCCACACCCCTCAGCTGAAATTTATTTTGCTTCGCTGCCGGTGTCTGATTTTATAACTGAGGCCGGTCCTCTTTTTAGAATTTTGCTTAATACTGTATATTCGTGCCTCCCTTCATTCGATGCTATGCTATCAACGCTAGTATATAGCACGCGATTTGAAGCTAAATGATTTCAGTTTTTTACAGGAGCTCTAAGTTGGTGGTTCGGACAGGGCTTCATCCACTCGCCACAGTCCGCGAGGTTGTGGTATGGGAGATAGAGCCTTGCAAGATCGGCTAATCAGACAGCCCAAGTAGCACACTACGGCCATAATTAGTTGTAGTAACTTGATTATGACTTAGCAAGTCATATTTATGTTATCTCAACCGAATGGCAACAAGTGTGCTACTAGGGAGTTACTGCTTTCCATGTCTACC
Organism: Aedes japonicus; assembly: GCA_034211315.2. Taxonomy (NCBI): domain Eukaryota; kingdom Metazoa; phylum Arthropoda; class Insecta; order Diptera; family Culicidae; genus Aedes; species Aedes japonicus. Next base: position 175,105 of record JASCZW010005291.1, on the reverse strand, counting down.
CAATGTAATGATGAAATTTCGGGCCACTGAAAACTTGCCATTCGTCCTTTATGAAATCGTTTCAGTTCGTCTCGCGTGCTATAAACTAGCGTTGAATAGCGTGGCCCAACAATATGAGGATCACGAAAGTGAAGTATGGAGTCAAATTCAGACGGGTCCGAAGCAAAATTATAGAACTATTTCAACCAACCATATGTGTAATAGTACATATAAATTAGATGATACAATTATTACTAAAAACCAACGTGATCCTACGTGAACCTTGCGGTTGTATCCCTGATATAATCTACCACTCTTTTTTTTTGTGCGATTATGTTAAGTAACAGCTCTATACCAATTAGCTGCAAAGCACCGATGCCCTCAAAGTCACCATCACTCAAGACATCAACGAGATTCAGTCCAATTAGTCGCGCAAGAGTCACGCAAAATTGGACCTTTTAGATGTACGCCATCATGAAAAGCATTTTTTTTCAAATTTGAAGATAGTGAACGCTCAATGCAGAACCCTTTAGTTATCCACGACTGATCACTTACCTTACCTTACCAATCAGACTAAGGCCGGCGTGGCCTCTGCTGTACACAGGTCCACCAGTCCACCTTGCTCGTTGCGCGCCTCTTCTTCTTGTACCTGTCGGTTCGTTTTCGAGAACCATTTTCACAGGGCTGTCGTCTGACATTCTTACGACTTGCCCAGCCCATCGTAGTCGACCGATTTTTGCGATGTGTACGATAGGAGGTTCTCCCAGCAACTGGTGCAACTCGTGGTTCATTCGCCTCCTCCACGTTTCGTCTTCCATATGCACTCCACCGTCGATGGTACGCAGCACCTTCCGTTCAAAGACTCCAAGGGCGCGTTGGTCCTCCATTAGCAATGTCCATGTTTCGTGGCCGTAGAGAACTACCGGTCTAATTAATGTCTTGTAGATGGTCAACTTTGTGGTTTGCCGAACTTTCTTCGATCTTAGCGTCCTTCGGAGTCCAAAGTAGGCACGATTTCCAGCCATAATGCGCCTTTGTATCTTTCTGCTGGTGTCGTTATCGGTGGTCATCAATGAGCCCAGATACACGAATTCGTCTACTACCTCGATTTCATCACCGTCGATCTGAACTCGTGCTAGGAGGCTAACATTGTCTCGTGAATCTCACCCCTTCATGTATTTTGTCTTCAACGCATTAATCACAAGCCCAATCCTACCAGCTACAGCCTTAAGCCTGATGTGCGTTTCCGCCATCGTCTCAAAGTTACGTGCTACGATATCAACGTCGTCGGCGAAGCCAAATAGTTGGACAGACTTCCTGAAGATCGTGCCACTCGTGTCTATCCCAGCTCTTCGAATCACACTCTCCAATGCAATGTTAAACAACAAACACGACAATCCATCACCTTGGCGCAACCCTCCTAGAGATCCGAAGCGACTCGAGAGTGTCCCTGATACTCGGACGACACACATCACTCGATCCATCGTTGCTTTGACCAACCGCGTCAGTTTTTCCGGAAATCCATCATAAGCGGATTTGAAATCGATGACCAGATGATGTGTGGGCACGTTATGTTCGCGACACTTCTGCAGAACTTGCCGAATCGCGAAAATCTGGTCCGTAGTAGCGCGGGTAAAATTTGGGTGAGCAACTTGTAGGGGGCGCTCAGTAGCGTGATTGCACGATAGTTGTAGAAATCCAGATTCTCGCCCTTTTTTTATAGATAGGACACACTATTCCTTCCATCTAATCCTCCGGTAAACAGTCCTCCTCCCAAATCTTGGTAATTACCCAGTGCAGCGCCCTGGCTAGTGCTTCACCACCGTACTTTAGTAGCTCGCTTGGGAGTTGGTCAACGCCAGCAGCTTTGTTGTTTTTCAACCAACCAATTTCCACCTCGACTTTCTGAAGGATTGGGGTCGGGATCCTGTCATCGTCTGCCGGTGTTCCTAGGTTCATTACGGTGCCTCTTTCGGGTGCTGTAACATTACTGTACTGCTTCCATCTTTCAATCACCCTCCGGTGAGAAGTTTACCTTCCAGGTCTCTACCATTTAACGGCTTGTGGTACGTAGCCTTGGCGGGAGCTGTTCAACTTCTCGTTGAATTTGCGTGTTTCGTTAGCACGGTACAGTGCTTCCATTGCTTCGTAGTCCTGATCTTCCATCTGGCGGTTTTTTTAATTTAGCTAGACTGTAAACATACTGCTGTCATTGGTTACAAGGTTGCTACCGTCACCTCCACCACATTCAAGCCAGTGCTGCCAGAGTACTTTAAATCGAGTTATAAATCATACAAATTGATGGAAGCTGACGCATTCTGAGCAAACGTGAGTTTTGTAATCAAAGACGAGTGGAGTTGTTTTTGTTCGTTTTTCAAACACATTATTACATACATTTATTTTGAAGATCTTGAGGGGAGAAAGACATCATAGAGTGTGCAAATTTGATGAATCCTGAGTTACTATAAAGAAAAAAGTTACTCACAAGAAAGCTGTCCTGCCCCTTGGGTAAAGCCAATCTCGCAATGGACTTTGATCCAGATATTCTGAAAGCCGTTCCCAAGGATAAAGACATCAGTATGATCGTGTCCTTCACGAGTGTGGATTAGATCTATCGCTGAAATCTCGGGCACTGAATCAGCGACTTGGCCTGCGGGATTGTGATGATCAGGGAATTTGAGGACTTCGGAAGGAGACCAATGACAACACTGCTACAACCACAGGAGTCATCGCCATCCGTCACCCCGATAATGAATTTTAGTTTAGAGCTTTTTCCCCGGGATAACATTGTATTTTTCGAGTACTTTTTCAAAAGGACGTAAGTCACAAAATGTAAACAAACGCATTGTTCATGGCATGTTATTGAATTATCATGTATATATGCCCATATTTGATGAACTTTCTGATGGATTATTCTTCAAAGATTTGATTAACTTTTTACAAAACGGTGTAAAATCACCTTTAGGAAAAGTACTCGAGATTTGCTGACTATGTCACTGTAGTTAGTTTAGAATCAAAATTAATCAACGATCGACCGGGGTGACTGTGAATAGCTTCCAGTTTTTGCATCACGTAGGAAACAGTCAGATGAATAATGTATTCTAGAGTACCTTTTCAAACAGCCGTATCTGATTTAGTACACAAAGAGGAGAAGTTATCCGCACAGACTTTGTCGGCATGCCCCAACACAACCAAGTGGATTAAACTAAGCATACCTACATGGTTTACCATCTTGGCCCATTGTCTTTATACGCAGTAAGTTTGGTACCGTTGTGATTTCTAATTCCTTCAAAATGAAGCCGAATGACTTGTGCGCAGGTGTAATTGAACTTTTTTCGAAAAGGAAAAACTGTTTCAGTGATTGCAAAGAGCCTGAACATGGCAAAATCTACAGTGAGTGATGCAATAAGACAATACCAACTGCTGGGAGTGCTGGATTACCGCGTAGGAAAAGGGCAAAGGTGCCCCGTTCGGACTCCACAAATACGCGAGATTATCCTGCGACGAATCGAGCGAAATTCTTCGATTTCCATTCGAAATCACTGAAAATTTCACAATCTTCCGTTGGATCCATAGTTCACGAACGATTTGAAGCTTCAGTCATATGAACTGTGCAAGAACCACTACTTGAATGACACCATGAATGCAAACCGGTTGAGAAAAGCTAAGGTTCTCCTGAACCGCTTATCCAGTTTTTCACAATCGGGCTGCATCACAACCACCAAACTGATCGGCAGTTGCTTCCTGCTGCTTCCAAAAATCGTCGGAGTATTTCAAGGAGTCATCATCCCGCTTCTGTCATGGTTTGGGCTCGAATAACTCATTCCGGTAAAACCCCTTTGATCTTCATCGACAAGTGGGTGAAGGTGAATCAAGCGGTATATCAGAAGCTACTTACTGACACAGTGGAGCATTTTACGATTGTCACGTCACTATCACTTTCACTTTACTTACACATCACCTCACTTTTTTTAAGCTGTTGCTGGCATCACCGTGATCAAAAATGAACTCCGTCAGGTGGAAGTGATAGTGAAGTGAAAATCATAGTAGCCCTCAGAAAATCTACGGTTTGCGTCACTTTTTTCGGTGGCTTGATGGTGCCGTGGCAACCATAATAACACCGAGTTCATTCGAATCTTCATGAACTCTTCCATATTTTTTCACTTGGGTGATATTCGTAATAAGTTTTTCTGATTTCACCGTGAAGTAGTAACCCGCCCCAGTAGCTTCTTGGGCAGCGCAGCATTTCGACAATAACGAATCGGTTTTTCAACAAGACTGGGCGCCATCTCATGGAGCAAATAAGACTATTAGTCTTTGCGAACGCATTTCCCCAAGCTTTTTAACGAAAGATGAATTGCCTTCTAACTCACTGGATTTGTTTCCGATGGGCTTTTTTTTTCTCTGTTCTGGACATAAACCCCTGCGACCAGTACTTTGATCTATTGTAGTATATCCCGTATCCTTTGTTTGAGAAATGATGTGTTGTTACAGTTGTCATTGTTTGTTTTGTTGGCAATGAATCGAATTTTGCTAAAAGTTTCCGCTATTTAGACCCTTTGAGGAGTGAGAGCAACTCTTCAAAGTCGCGCCCCTTTTTCAGTCAAAATCAGATTCATTGCAAAGAAAACAAACTATGACTCCGATACTGACCATGCATCAGAACCCTAGTCATAACCAATTCAAACTATAGAACATAAAAAAGACAATGAGAATTTACATAAATGAAGACATATCATGTTTTACTTATTCCAGGCTCATCCTCGCCCAATCGGGGCACAAAATGAGTATTGTCACTTTTAATAAGACATAAAATGTAATAAGGACTAAGATACTTTCCTTTGACTACAAAAAAAAAACAAACATGTTCCCTAGTTTGAATTAATTCGGACTAGGGTTCGGTGGTAGATCTGATACTCCGTAACGCACCATGAAAAGGTGATCTACCAGCGTTACGGGTCAAATGGTCCGATGGGCTATTCGGTATGGTCCATTTGGGAGTCAAAAGCCTGCAGTACATAACATAAATCACTAGAACATCTAAAATCGTATCTTTCAACGGTTTGGGAACAAATATCTGTCGAAACATTCGCGGCCATCGTGGATAACTTCCCGAAACGTTTGAAGGTGTGCATTTCAGCACTAGGCGGCCATTTTGAAATGAACAAATAAAACTTGTAATTTGCATACATATTGCTATAACAAACAATGCATACTGATTTTTTAATCCAACAAAAGAAGATAGTTTTAACACCATTCAGGGTGGCCACACAATATTAATATAAAAATTCCCGCATTTTTCCCGAATTTTTCCCGCATTTTTGCATTATTTTCCCGACTGTTAAGATGAGATAATAAAAATTACTCGGAGCTAAATCTCTGAGCTTCCATCCTTTTTCCAGTTTGATTTACCACCAGACACTTTCCATTTAATTAAAACACGCCTTTTTGTGCGACAGGATGAGCCAATTTTCAACAAATGTTGTCAAATTTGGTAGCTCCTTCTTGGTTCTAGCCAAAATTTGTCCAAACCATTTTCTTTTCTCTGGAATCCGGCAAACAACGTAAGACAGCATCGAGCACAACTGTCCAAATTCTTTTTTCACCATGTCTTAACACCCTTACAAACGCAATTCGCCAAACTTCAAACACATTCGCCACCACATGAACGATAACTTCATTTCTGGCCTCACCTGTTACAGCCATGTAGCCAGATCTTCTAAGGGCATCTTCAACGGTGGTTCAAATCGTGGTTTGGATTTTTTTTGTAAATTTTGTTTTATACCGGATCTATTTTGCATCATTTCAGAACTTATATAAGCTTCTAAGTTTCTTACTGAACGCACTCTTTAAAAATTTAATTTAATGAACTTCGGAATATCTTTTTTGGATTGGAGATTGGATGGAAATATCTATTATGAACATGCCAGAAGTTGATTAAACTTCTCGGCAGTTGAATAAAATCATTGGAAGTTTCCAGATAACCATGAAGTTTGCTCGCTGTCTTTCGAGAAGAGAAATGGTGGAACTTTAGAGGAGTTCATTGAATTGCCGAAAAATTATTAACGTTTCTGGAAACTTGGATGAACTTCTAAAAAGTTTGCTGATCGTCCATGGAATAGGAAAAACTTTCTGGAAATGACGGGAACTTAGAAAATCAGATTTCGCTTCCCAGAAGTTGTTTTAACTTCTAGCAGGTACCTATTCTGTGATAAAAAGCAGAAAATCACACATTTTTAAATAACTTACGAGAAATTGAAAATAAAAATCTTAGAAGCCGTGGATTTTCTGTGGAATAGTTAGCATTACCGAGATGTTGTTAAACCGTACAAGAACTTTTTATGATCTCCAAGATTGTGAATAGGTGGAAATTCTATGAAATTGATTAAAAAGTAGTTAGTTTCTTCATTCTTGTTTTGGTTGGGTTCGAAAAATTATCGAGTAGTAAGAAGTTTAAGTTCCTCTTAAAAAATAAATACCCTGTAACTTTGGGATGTTTTCGGAACGATTGGAAGTTACTCGATCATCTGGAAAGATCCCTGAAGTTCTAGGAAGCTCCCAAACTTATGGAAAAATCCGTTGAACGTTTCCTAAACTTTTCGAATGCTCAAAATATCCAGTTTTCTGTTTATCTGGGACGTTTTCTGAAATTCTGGAAAGTTCCCGATCTTAGGGGAAGTTTTCTGAAATTCTTGGAGGGTCACAGAACTACTGAGAAATTTCCTGAATTGCTGAATCCCTGAGCATCTGGGAGTTTTTTCGAGCTTTTGGAAAGTTCCATGAACTTCTGGGAAATTCTCTGAATTTTTTGGACGTTCTCTGACGTCTGAGATGATTGGGGGAGTTCCATGACCTTTGTGAGCATTTCCTGAAGTTCTGAGAAGTTTTTTGAGTTCATGAGAAACCCTGAACTTCAAGGAAGTTTCTTGACCTTCTACATGTTCGCTGAACTTCTAAGAATTTCTGTATATGTCTATCAAGTTTCATGAAATTCTAAGCAGTTCACTAAACCTCTAGAAAGATCCGCAAACTGTTGAAAAGCTTAATGAATTTCTTGACTGTTCTCTGTTGGAAGTTCTCTTATTTTCTGAAAGTTCCTTGAATTTTTGAGTAGTTCCATGAACTTCTGAAAAATACCCAAAATAATCTGATAAGTTTTCTAAACTTCTGGAAGCCCCTTGAATTTCTGGATAGTTACCTGAATTTTTGTGATGAACACTTTCCTTTTAGAAACTTCCTTGATCTCGTGGTAAGCTCGCTGAATTTGTGGACAATTCCCTGAATTTCTAGGAAACAATCTGAATATCAGGAAAGTTGCCTGAACTTCTAAGAACCCTTAATTTCTGGAAAGCTCCCCGATTTTCTGGAAAGTTCCCTGATTTTATGGTATGTTCTTTTGACATCAGGGAGAATAGCTTAACCTCGGGAAAGTCTAAATCTAAAAAGTATACCAAGCGTCTAATAAGTTCCCTGAGTTTCTAAGTGCACTGAATTTACAAGATTTTTTTCGAACTTTTGGGAGATTATTTTTGTCCATCAGTTTCTTAACCTTTTCCGATTTTCGGGGCTTAAATGCTGGCCGTAAGTCTTAAGGACAGATTTACAAAAATTTCTCAGGGTCACCAACCCTCAAGTTTTCGTCGAGAGAACTAGCTGAGGACATACGCCAACATCCGTTAGGCCGCAGTGCACCTTTGTAACACAAAGGCCAACATATCCAGCAGAATCGCAACAGCTAGAAAAAGTAATCAGTTGACTCTAGTTGTCGCATTATGTCTAGGGTCCCTTGGCATGTTGAAACGTCGTAGAAAGTGCTTCTTGCCATAGGTTGGCGTGGCGCTATCTATCACTATCAGCACTATCTAATCTCGTTTAAATGAGATACATGCATTCACACACTCACCACCACTCAAACCAATCCATGGTAAAAAGTTTGCGAAAAATCCTCGGCCTCTGAAAAAAAACAAAACTTCTGATCTCTGGATATTGTAAGATTGACAAGATGATAGGTGTTGGTGGGTTTAACAACAAGAAATACTACACCGGTGCGGGTAACGCAAAGTTGGTCTGTTTAAGCTGGTTCTTCTTAAGTTTGCTGATGCAAATCAACTATAAAGATGTTAAAATAGACCACCGCTGAAGATGCTTTAAGCGGTACGTTTTGAACAGGCTGAACAATGAGATCGGTGGACCGAGTAAATGACAACAACGCTACTCAAATCATTTGAAAAAGGTGTGAGTATGGTTCCTTCCATATGAAAAAATTTCCCGATGACTTTTGAAATTCCCGCCTTTTTCCCGCATATTTCCCGATGATTTTGGGTTCCCGCATTTTCCGATTTTCCCGAGTCTGTGGCCACCCTGACCATTCTGTTGTACGTATAATATTCGGACACCCTGTATTCAACAGCAATGGATTAGAGATAATTCTTAAAAACCGCTCATTCGGAGATTGCAGCTTCCTCTAATGTCACCTATCTATGTTATGTGTTATAGTTGAATCAATGGTTAAGAGGGTTCTTCCGAAGTCGAAGTAACGTTTGCCACTTGGTGAAGTGAAAAAAGTCACCTGTAGTGACTCTCTATTTCATATACCCCGAGGAGTCATGTCATTGCAGGTGACTTTTCTCACTTCACCAGAAGAATTTCCAACTGTTTTCAAAATCAAACTACCAGCATGTCTTCTTTTTTTTTAAATTGAATTTAGCAGCATCAAACCGACTAACCTTTTAAATCGAAACAAAAACAAAAACCAACCAAGGAACGGAACGGAAAAATAAAACAAAAAAAGCGCTCAAAGCTATTCTTTTTTTTTTTTTTGGTTTTTCATTCATTTTTAATCCCGTATATTCTCCATTTCATGTTTCTATTCTTTCACTTCTTTGTTGTTCTCCTTCCCGCTTTCGCTAATGAAAATAAAATGATTATAAACTTTCTTTTTTTTTCGCTTGCTTGCTTGCTTGCTTTAAACGTACGAATATTTAATAATAATGGTAGAATGTAGACGGGGGCTGGAGCGTGCGTGCGTAATTAACCTGGTCACAACTTTACCACTGTCTTCCCCCGGTTTTTTTTTTTGTTTGTTTTTTTTTTTGTTTTAGTAATTTTCGTTTCCTACATATCACTAGTTGTTTTTCCTTCCTTCCTTTCTTTTAATGTTTTTTTTTCTTCTTCTTATCTGTGTTTCAAACTTTTTGTGTAACGTCTTGTTGTTTTAAACCTCGTCGACACGTTAAATTAAAAACTAGATTTTTTTTGCTTCGTTTTATTTTGTTAAAGATAAATTGGCTATAAATATTTCTTCTTCTGTGTTTTTTTTTTCATGTTTTCTATTTTCATTTGTTTTTTGTTTTACGTTTAGATGTGTATGTGTTTGTGTTTCATTTAGGAAAGGAAAACAAAATATAACGGGTACGTGCATGTTTAATGTGGGTGTATGTATAGGTTTTTTTCTTCATCTTCTTATCATTGTGATGTAAAAGGTTATAAATAACACGTAGCTATGCTGACGAACGGATAGAAAACAAACAAAACAACTAAAATAAAGATTTTTTCTTTCTTTCTTTGTGTGAGTGTGTGAATGTGTGTGTGATGACACCGCGTTGTGTTGTTTCTGTTTCATAAACAAAGATGTTTTGTGTGAGTGCGTGTGTGTAATGTATGTAATGCGCGTAGTAATGTATCTCATAACCTAGGAATTATAACATGTTTAAATGGAGAAAACGTCTTTTGGTTTTAACATTAACAGATTGCATCTATGCAAGCTTATATTGGAAAACAAGTTAACGCTTCTGACGTCAATTTGACCTCGTGCGCGTTGGTAACGTCCGTCGCCTGAGCTTGCGGCTGCTCCGATCGAATCGCACCGCCGTTGGGCAAGTTGACATGAGAAAAATTGAGGTTATGTAATAGCTTTTTTTTTGTTTGTTAATTATTATTTTGCACATGTTCCGCTTTCTTCCTTCCTCTATCCGGGGAAACATTTCCCGCTCCCCGTTCCTAATAGTGGATTAATATAGTTTTTGAAACGGGAAAAACAATAACTATTGACTCGTTGCCAATGTCAGAAATTGGTTAAGGAAATAAACAAGAGAACGAAGAATTTAAAATTCTTTTCACAATACCACTGCGCTAAACTAGACACTAAACGCTAACTAGTAATTTAAAAAAAAATGGTTAAACTTTACCCTTCCTACTCGTTTCTTGCGAATTACCTAAATAATTTCCTACTCTCCTATATGACTTTGTTTGCAACACGCACGGTATTGTTTCTGTTTTTGTTTCTATATATGCACTTCCCCGCGTGTTAGTATTGGTAATATAATCCGGCTGTACGACGTGCGTGCCTTGTTTGTAGGTGTGTGTGTGTGTGTGTATTTGGTGAATTTTCCTAACATTCAACAATGGTTAAATCTTTTTTCATCTCTTCCTTCCGTAACAAACCTAAAACTGTTGCCCTATTGTGGATGCTTATGTCTCTGTCTGTCTGTGTGTGTGAGTTCATTTGTGATCTAACTGTATGTAAACTATGGCAAAATAGAAACGAAAAATAATCCCTAACACATACATAAAATGTAGACTTTATACAAGTGCACGTTTCATTAGTTTTTTTTTCGTTTGTTTATTTGTTGTCTCCTAAAATAGTCCTACCCGCAAGAGAGTTGACACAGAAATCAATCGACCAATGGTTGTTGTTTTTTTGCTATTGTTCTTTTTTTCCCCACGAAAAAATATACTTTCGATTCTCTTCCATATTTTTTTTTGCTAACAGCTAAACAAAACAAATCTTTAGGCCTGGCCTTTCTTCCATTTTTCTTTTCTTCTTCTTCTTCAATAAACATAATAAAAATATGAATATGTATATAAAAAAAACTTAAAAACATCTCTTCTCTTAAGCTAGACAGTGAAAAATAAAGATGGAACTAAACTGAGAAGTTCGAAAATAAAAACTCTGTGAACGCGTTGCTATTGGTTACGAAACGATGGTTTTGACTGAATTGAAATCAACAATGGTGTAGTACGATAGTGGTAAACACAGCACTGAACGAAGTAAACTGTGAGTGTGTGTTGTGTGTGTGTTTCTGTGTGGGTGTGTGTCAGTGTTATATTTAAGTTTTCTTCTTTGTCTGTTTATCGCTTGTTTTTAACTATGTTTTTTTGCTCCTTCTGCTTCTTCTTTTAATTATATGGTTTCTCACTTATCTATCATATAATTTATCCCCATTTTTTCCCCGCACTATAGGTTCTGTCTACTAACTCAAGTTAAAACTTTCTGTTTTTCCATTTTCAATTTACCTACTAAAATAACAATTACTTTAATAATTATTATTATATCGGGTTTTCATACTTCGCGCTTCGCTTTGCTCGCCAAGTGTGTATGTATGTATGTGTGTGTGTGTTCTTTCTTTTCCTTATTTTTCTTTACTCGCATCCCGCATCGGTTTTTGAAGTAAATGGTTTTGTGTTGCTCATGCTTTAGTATGTGGGTGTGTGTGTGTGTGTGTTATGCTTTTTACTGCGTAACGACGGTGGCTGCGGTTTTGCCGGCTGCGGCCGCCGCTGCCGCCGTGGTCGTTTGGCGGGCCCGTTTCGCCTCCTCCTCCTGGATCCGTTGCTCGATCAGATAGTGAGCGACGTTGATGGCATTCGGGGCACCGGTGATGGTGACGATGCGGTTCCGGGTGCCCGGCGCGAAGATGCCCTTCTTCGAGATCTGGATGTTGGCACCGGACAGGTGCTGGATCTCGACCAAACTGCGACCGGCGGGACCTGCGGAGAGGAAAGTCGGAACGTTAGAAAAGGGGGGCTCTTGGTTCGGTGGTTTTCGACGGAAGGGGGGGGGGGGTTTACTGCTTAAACGAAACTTAGATCTACCGTGGCCCATCACCGTTTGTTAGAAATTCCACTACCGGAGAGACATAACCAACTAGAACTAGACGGATGTAGCTTGTTTGGAGACTCGTTAGTGATGCATTTTGTAGTCAAAGGAATCTTACCCCCCCTTTTTTGCGATTGTTCTATCCGTGATTGAATGAGTTATATTGATGATTTGTTTTTATCTTTTTCAGACATTCAATTTTCAAACTTGTGTGATTGACAACTCTACAAAACTAAACAGGAAGATCGAAGTAGGTCGCGCCTTGTAACTGACGTTTTTGACATTACAAGCCAAACATTGCATTAGGTCCTATGTAACATTTGTGTCAAATCGAGAAAAATAGGATTGAAAATTTAGATTTGTTTTTTAAATCGTAATTGTAAATTAATCATGTAATCATTAATTTTTGCATAGTTTTCAACGTAAACCGTCGTCAAGATCACAAAGAAAAGTTGGTTTTGAAGTTTACTATGATTCTAGTTGTGTAATTGATACATTTGTTACTTAGGACCTATTGCATCTATCATTTGTAGATTGGACCTATGAGATTGGTCTTCTGTCAAGCTAGAATGAACATAGGACTTTTTTTATTACTGATAAGGACTTATCAAAAAACGTTCACATAAGTTTCCTTCTAGCTTTATTTTCGTACTCTTGTACTGCCTCATCTTTGCAATTAGCAAAAATTCAAATAAAAAGTAGTCTATTATATTTGAGAACCTCAACAACTGGCTATATATTTACTCAATAGGATTATTGTATCAGGTGCACTTATTACTTAAAATACTTGTTCTTAAGCGTGAATGGCAAGGGTTAGTGTACAAACTGTATGAACTTATGGTTGTTTTAGAATCACATATATAACATTAAAACTCCTGGTTTACGTATCACGCAAATCATTCTTTTAATAATTAACTAACTTATTTTAGTATCTAGAGGGTTCTTCTAGGAATGGGTGCATAGCGATGGTTATTTGTAATTCACCCATCATACCGCAATCACAATAGTCCAATGAACATTCTAACTTGGCGAAAGACCAATCTAACAGGTCCAATCTAGAAATGCAAACGCAATAGGTCCTAAGTAACAAATGTATCAACTACACGCCTAGAATCACCCTAAACACCAAAGGCAACATTTTTTTCATAATCCTGACGACGTTTTACGTTGAAAATTATACAAAAATTGAAAACTACACAATTGAGTTTCTATTACGATTTGATAAAAGAATATTAAAATTTTCGACCGTATTTTTTCGATTTGAGACAAATGTTGCTGGTAGTTGAATATTATCCATCCAAACAAAGAACTTTTTGCTTGTTTTCATTCTTCGAACAAACAGAACACGCGTTTTGAGAAGAAAACATGTAGGTCCTATGTACATCTGTCAAATTTTTTGACAAACATTGTACATTGGACAAGCGATGGCAAAAGTCCCATGTACAAAGCTGTGTGATATGGGACGGCAGGTACATTGGACGTTTTGTAATCGCTCAAATTTTCTATTATTTTTTAATCTTAAAGCATAATTTTAAAATGATTCATAGAAAAGTAATGGATTTCTGTCCGATTCGATATTCAACTCGATTTTGTTTATATTGTTACTTAGGACCTTATGCAATGTTTGGCTTGATTACTGACGTCCACGATGTTCAATCAAAATTTAGTGGAAAACTAGGTGAACTAGTTCATTTTAGAGGTTATCAAATCCAGGACATGGCTGTCACTTAAGACAATTAGGAGGTTCCCGAAGATTCATCCGCCCGCCAGCAAGCAAACGAGAATTATTTCAGAGAAAGGAAGGGACATTAGTGCGCACTGAGTGCCCGGTTCCAAGCTGGAGGAAAGTGACGTTTGAACAGCACTGAGTTGAACTCTCCCGGATGATGAATTAACCTACGACTTGTTGAAGCCCCGACTTCTGAGCCACAAGTCGAAACGTTTGGAGACCAACGTAGGAAGCAAGGAATCGAGAAGTTCAAAGGGTAATGACATGCCTGTGGCAAACGTGGCCACATGAAGATTAACGGAAGAAGGAAAATGCCAATGTTAAAATCAGTCGTGTTAATGACAGACTGAATAGCGAGCTAGACGAAATGCAGTGAATAGCTTAGGTGTTCCGATCAAAATTTGGTCAACCTGTAATGTGTGTAAGTCGATCAAAGTTTTTATTAATAAGTCAAATTCTTTTTGTTTTTCAAATTCAGTTAATACAGAATGCAGGAGAAATATTCAGCTAAGCTTCCTTTTTACCGAATGCGAATTGCCGGGTCTTTCGTTTAACACCTGCCATAAGATTTTGTACAGTGTCCTTGTTGGCGCGCATCTCGGCACCAAGGCGGTGGACTGTAAATCAAGGAATGCGATGGACACACTTTGTTGTGGGAATAATCAAACTCTTTCTTCTGCCTTGAAAAAGGCAGAAATGATGGATCCATCGATGCCTACATCCACTGCTAGCACCAACTTGTCGGAACCAGGAAAAACTTTGACGATCCTTCCCATTTTCAAGCATTGCGAGGGGATATCCTTCTGCTTAAGTACGATCAAACCAGGACGAATGTTTGACTGTTGTTGACGGGGTTTTCCTCTCGGTTACAGATTCAACAAGTAGTCACCTAGACAAACGATTGGTTGGAATTTCATTGAAGCTGGGCTCTGGTGTGGCTATCAGAGGTCGACCAATCAGAAAATGGCCCGGTGTCAATATTTCGACGTCTGAATCCGATGTTGAACAGAGGGGCCGAGAATTCATTATAGCCTCGACTTGGCCTCGAAGTACCGCTGCATACTCTTCAAATGTCAAGGTAGCTGTTTTCAAGGTCCTCTTCAGGTGATAGCTTTGCCGCCTTGACTGCGCTCTCCCAGAGGCCGCCAAAGTTAGGGAGCTTCCGGTGGTGTAAATGTCCAGGAGATCTCTTTTGGCTAGATGCTATCTCGTTAACGGCATCGTTTTGGACAAGGCGATACAGCCATGTAATTCAGATTTGGCCCCTGAGAGTTGGAGCCATTGTCTGAATGAAGTTCTCGGGAAAGGCCCCGTCGGCAAACGGAACGCTGAAGTGCTGCCAGGATTGCAGCAGTTGAAATGGTTTATGGCGGCCTTCCTTGACAAATACCGGTCCGGCGTAGTTGACGCCAGTTTTCAGAAAAGGTTCGATTGGTGTTATTCGACAGGCTGGCCGATTTCCCATTAGTTGGCTGGATGTTTTGGGCTTTGAACGGAAACACGTAACGCAGCTTCTTGTAATCTTTCTGATGGACGACCTTCCATCCAATATCCAAAATGCGACCGAAGCGTGGCCAACAGGGTAAAGGGCGAACACGAAATTATTGCGACACATTCAACAGGGCATAACTTTTTTACCATTGGGTAAAAATCAACCAAATTTTGCACACTTTCTCATTGATGTGTATTGTTTACATGCTGTCAAACTCGAAGTCGTGTTTTTCGATTCAACGAAAATGGAGGTGAACCAACGCGAGTCGAGAGAACAAATTCTTTCCAAACACCTGGAATTTCCTGACCTGTCGCACCGGCAGTTGGGTAAAATGTTGAACATTCACCATTCAACCGTATCCAGAGTATTGAAGCGGTTCCAGGAGCGGTTGACGTTGGACCACGGCAAAGGAGCTGGAAGAAAACCGGGACCGGAGAACAAAAAGACGGAGGGAAAGGTGAAGCGGATGATTAAAGCAAATCCCAACGTCTCTAGCCGTGATTTGGCTAAAAAGATCGGCATGTCGCAGAGCTACGTCCAGAATGCAAAGAAGAGAGCTGGACTACATACATACAAGGTACAGAACTTCCCAAACCGCGATGAGCGGCAACAATCGACGGCTAAAACTCGGGCACAGAAGCTCTACGAGAAGATGCTGACAAAATATGGCTGCTGTGTGATGGACGACGAAACGTATATAAAAGCCGATTTTAAGCAAATTCCGGGGTTGGAGTTTTTCACCGGCAAGAGCAAGTTCTATGTGGACGACAAATTTAAGAAGAAGAAAATGTCGAAGTTCGCCTCCGAATATCTCATTTGGACGGCCGTCTGCTCTTGCGGACTGAGGAGTGAGCCTTTCGTGACAAAGGGCACAGTTAATGGCGAGATCTACAAATCTGAGTGCCTCGAGAAGCGCCTTTTGCCGTTCTTGCAGCAGCACGACGAAGCTCCGCTATTTTGGCCAGATTTGGCAACATGCCACTATTCTAAAAGTGTCCTGGAGTGGTATAGAGGCCAATTCTGTCCATTTTTGTCCCAAAGGACATGAATCCGCCAAACTGTCCGGAGCTGCGCCGGTGGAGCAGTAATGGGCAATGATGAAGCGGGAACTTCGGAAGAGCAAGAAGACAGTCAAAGACGAGAAGGAAATGTTGAGAAAATGGAAAAAAAACTGAGAAACTGGTACCGGATGACACTGTAAAGACTTTGATGAAGGGCATCAAGCGAAAATGCGTTCAATTTTACACTCCGATTAACTTTTCTTTTGATTTTTGAAGTAAATATATGTATAAAACTACCCTAAAATTTTGGTTTGATTCTAAACATTATAAGAAAATTGGCATGACATTTTCGGTGTCGCAATAATTTCGTGTTCGCCCTTTAGTTGGTTCAATATGCATGTTCTCTAGTTGATAAGTGCGGATGATTTGATCGTCAAGTGGATGTTTCGGAAGGAGGTACGGATGCTTGGTGTCAAAAGGCAGCCGAGAATTTTGAAGCATTCCTCCAACTCATAAGACTCCATCTATGTAGATAGGATTCAGAGCAGCTATCTTCTTGCAAGGTTCGTTAGATGCCAGTTGAATGGCTCGTACAATTAGATGCAATGCTGACCGAAGTTCTTGGATTGTAGGGTGAGGTTGTAGTACTCGTTCATTGTGGAACTTCATTCGACACTTTCGGATGAATCGTTGGACTAGCGCAATTACTCGTTGGAGTTTCCGGAATGAGCTGAACCTGGAAAACACCGCCAACTCTTCTTCGTTTATGGCTGGAATGGCGGTTATATATATACCTTGTTCAGCACTGGAAGATCTTCGTCTGGAATGTCAGTTGGAGTCTCCGATTGATGGTGAGCGTTGTTTAGAACCGTCGGTACATTCTACCAAAGTTCATTGTTACTCAGTGAGAGGGGAAGCTGTTCTCTAGATGTTAAATCCGCAGGGTTTTGTCTAGATTGGATGTACTTCCATGGATAACCATCGGTGTTCTTCAAAATTTCTGCTAGGCGGTTGCGCACAAACACCTCAAGAATCACCTGTATGTCGCACAACAGAACAACTTTTGATACTTCTAGTTGAAAGGAATCCAGTACCTTTATAAGCAGCCGTGCAAGAAGTCGGGCACCGAGTAGTTCTTTCCGTGGAATGCTCATCTCAGCAATTGGAGACACCTTTGACTTACTGCATAAGATGGTAAGTCGGGCTGTACCATTCGGAAGATACAGCGAATATAAATGCAACCGTAGAGACAGTTCTCCTTCCAATGGGGTACCCCACGGGAGTCCGGTCTTCCAAATTCGCTGCATAATCATTTTCGCAACTACGGTAACTGACCAGTGGATAAAATAGTCTTCCAATTTCGGCTAGCATCGTTCGCTTTGTGGCTTGGTTTAATTCCCGATCGGTTTGGCTCGTAATGAAGACAAATTCGTCGCGGTGTTGACTCCGGACTAATCCCAACGTCTTCATCACATCAAGTACGGTGTTGTCCAAATGTGCTAACTTTTCACGGTCGAGTTCTGGAATATTTTATAGGAATTCTGCATTATTTAACTCCATTTGTCGACGGGAAATCCACCCTGTTCAAGTAGTAGTTGAATTTGGATTTGACTTGTTATAGCTTCCTCTACGGTGTTTGCGCCTGAGATGACATCATCGACGTAACAATCCTGGCGAATGATTCGGACGGCTAGCGGGAAGGACTCGCCTTCGTCATCACGAAGCTGCATCAGACATCTGGTTGCCAGGAATGGCCCTGCAGCTGCCGCATAAGTCACGGTTGTGAGTTCCAGGACGCGGAGAGGTTCTTCCGAGCTTGACCTCCAGAAAATACGTTGGAATCGTGCGTGTATTTGTGTCATGGGTATCTGCCGAGCTCCAACAAGCGAGTTTTTGTTGTTGAGCGTGATGGAAGTAG
This sequence comes from Aedes japonicus, assembly GCA_034211315.2. Taxonomy (NCBI): domain Eukaryota; kingdom Metazoa; phylum Arthropoda; class Insecta; order Diptera; family Culicidae; genus Aedes; species Aedes japonicus. Next base: position 157,108 of record JASCZW010005291.1, on the reverse strand, counting down.
GATGGCTTGGTGCGGCAGATAGTACACTTCTTCTTGGATTGGGATCATCATCGGATTTTGCTTATCCCTCGAAAATGACCCAGTTCTTCGTATTCTGTCGATGAATTGACAATATTGTTGTTTCGGCATCCGGGTCCTTCTTCCAGATCTTCGTTCTGACAGGAGAGGAAGCGACGCATGGCCAGAATTCGAGTTATCTCTCGTTAGCTTCGTGTGGCAGTGTCTCACGAGGCCATGGCAAGCTTACCACGCCTCTGCCGGTCTCATCTCGAAAAATTGGTGGATTGGAACGCCGTTCCACACTCATTTTGTTCGCTGGGATGTGATGCTGATTCTGCAGCTTCTTCCAGCTCCCAGAACTGAATGGTAGCTAAGCACTGCTGGGAGGTTGACTCGTCATCAATGTTGCCTGCAACAACCCATCCGAAATGAGTTTCTTGAAGTTCCGGCAGCTTATCGCTCTCCCAACAGTCTTCAGTGGTTGCAAGAAATGGGAGATACCAATTAGCATATCGATATCGGACGGAGCGTGGAAGTAGGGGTCCGCCATCGGTAGGTCGGTGTCGAGTGGCCACGATGAAACGTCATTTTTTGTAGCGTGGATAGTTCCTGTTATCTCAGCAACTACGAGGCATTCGATGGTTGTAGAGTAGTCAAAATTATTGGACTCCACTTCCACCACCATCTTTTCCTTGACGTAGGTTTTGGCCCTACCGATTCTAGCGATGGGTACATGTATAGGTCGTCTTTCAGTGGCCATTGCCTTGGAGAGGATATTCACTTGACAACCGCTATCCAGCAGTACACGGCATGGAGTTGTTCATTTTTTTGGCATTTGAAGTGGCTACACGATACAAGAGAATTTATGACTTGCTGAGATTCCGAACGGGTGTCGGAAGAGGTTTGGCAGGCTGGTTCTTTATGTTGGCTGGTGGTTCCGACCTCCACTGTATTCGAAACTAATTCTTCATGCAACAGAGTGTGGTGTTTTCTAAGGCAGCGGGAGCATGTTTTATTTGACGAGCAATTGATCGAAGGCGCTATAACCTTGGCAATTATTGCCAGGCTTTTGGTTCAAATGCCAAAAGTTCACCCACAAACAAAAGGAGCATAAACTAATCTTTCTAGCATCTATGCTCCCAACGATAAAGTACAAATGATCACACTGTTTAACTCTACATGGAAGCGTTTGGTACGGGAGGTCCACGCTTGCTTCGTTCCCTTGATTCAAAGTAGTAGAGCGGTTTTAGATCTTTCTGGAATCGCTCTATTTCTTGGAATTCTCTCTGCTGCACATACTACTAGTCGTAGATGCAAAGTATCCATTGTTCCTCCAGTCGAACTAAGCACATAGCCTTACAAGCCGAAACAGATTGATTCAGCTTGAAGAAACAAGTTTATTTGACAGTATATGTCTAAACTTTCTACGATGAACTCAGTGTGTACTATGATCGATTTCGTTTGAGCTCCGACATATTTTGAACACAGATTGCTCTTGTGTCATCTTTACAGGGTGCGGCAGAAAATAATGCGAAAATGTTCAAACTTGAGTATTGGGTTAATTCGTGTAGCTAGTGACTAATTTCTGTCGCAAGTGTATTTGTTTATGTTTACTTTCAAGTGCTGCATCCAAACATTCTATTTGTTTGATTGCAAATTCGTCAAAATGTTGGCGAAAGAAGTGATCACCAGTTTGTTGCTCGCCCAGAAGAAGCCGAAAGAGATTGCCAAGGTGATAGAGTGCCTTTTGGCAACAGTTTACCGCATAAAAAAGTCCCTGCAGGATGGTCCTAAGCAGCGGAAGCCGGGAAGCGGACGTCCGCGCTTTGCACGCACGCCGAACGTGATCAAATCGATTCATGCAAAAATTGCTCGCAACCCGGTGCGTTCCATAGGAAAACTTGCAAAGGAAGTCAATATTTCGGAGAAATCCATGCGGAGAATCATCAAAGAAGACCTGCCTGCATCTTCCAGAGCCAGAGTGAAACGCCGACCGGGTCAAGGAACTACGAGTGACTCGTTCCAAGAGATTGCTTTCCTTGTTGAAGAAGGAAAAAATGATAGTCCTGTTCTCCGACGAAAAGCATCGAAGCTGTGGCCAACAGCCGCACGGACCGGTTCATATCACCGCAGAAAATTTACATCCGGCTGGTGTCATGATGTTTGGCTTGGTGGCGTCCAACGGTTTGAAAATGCCGCCTGTTTTCATTGATGCTGGAGTTAAAATCAATACCGAAGTGTATATCGGTATTGTAAAGAACCAAGTGCTTCCCTGGGTGAAGGCCCACTTCTTCGAGGACTAAAACGTTGTCCTACAGCAGGATGGAGCGCCGTGTCACACGTCCAATCGAACCCAACAATGGTTGAACGATAACATGAAGTTTTGGCCGAAGGATTTGTGGCAGTCCAGATCTTAATCCGTTGGATTATTCGATTTGGGCATATGTTGAAGCACGAGCCTGCAAAACATAACACCCTAGTGTGAAAACCCTGAAGTCAACCATAACACGCACATGGCAGTCAATGTCGGAGGATGTTCGCTCGAGGATGTTATTAATAAAAATGGAGGACACATCGAATAAACTTGTTTAAAAGGACTTTATAAAGATAACTGCACTCGAAAATGTTGACATTATTGCTTGAATTAGTTGAAAATGGGATTTGAAAGAAATAGAACAAATTTTCGCATTATTTTCTGCCGCACCCTGTACACCGACGCATGAACTAAAATTCGGCGACTTGTTTTCGCCCCAAACTGTATTCGGAGTTGGCAGCACCCGCTCGGATTACAACGAAACTTTCTGGGTGTGTACACCATGACTAGACAAGCCACTTTGCTTACTTAGTTCCTTCAAAAAAAAAAAATCTAGACTGTTTTTTGAAAAGGGCTAAACTTTTTTTTTGTCGATTTTTTTCAAATGTGTTTAATAAGAAAATGAATACTCCTACAAAAAAGTATTGTATGGATGATTATCACAAAATAAGTCAATTTTTAGGAAAAAAAATACTGAAAAAAATCCAAAATAAGCCCTACACTGAAATTTTTTTTTTTTAATTCAAAGTCGATTTAAAAAAAACACCATCCGATCGGCGTTTTTTCGTATTCGGACCTCTATTGTGACTTATCAAGCCTCGACATCACTCACAAATACTCATCGATTCGTCGATTTCATGGGTATATCCCCTGGAATGAATTTTGTCTATTATCCTTGATGACATTGTACGTAGGTTATGACGGTTGCACTTTGGATTGTTTATTTTTGCACAGCACTTGAATCTGTTGAATTTTGATTTACACGATTGGTCAACTTTGACACTTCTTAGAACTGCTTTTAATAACCTTTCGCAAAGAGAAGTAACACGTTGAATGTCACTGATTCACATTCTTGTTTAGTTTATATGTGGTTTAGGTACAACTCTTGATTCGTTTCTTTCGATTAGGTAGTTCGATTCTACTAAATAGCCTTACCTAGTATTAGAAGAGGTGTAGAAACGTTTTGGTAGAAATTACAGCAGCATGTATGAAATGCGTGTTCTAATATTGTATATTGAGTCGTACTTCTTGAGTGCTGCTGCGTGAATATGCGTGCTTTGCTTTGTCTCACAACACAAATTAAGTTTCATTGCATTTTGAAATGACTACTTAGTCGTAAAACCTTCACTGGTTTATTTTCTGATAACAAAATACACTGAAAAAAAAAATCAATGGGACATGAAAAAGTTTTTGCCAGAAAAACTTTGTTTCTTTGAAAGTGCCAATCTTGTGATGTATGAACGGTTGGTAGAGAACCTAGTTACCCATCCTGAGACAAAATTTCATCGAAATCAAAAACGGTGTTATTTTTAAATCGACTTTGAATTTTTTTAAATGTTATTTTTTCAGTGTAGGACTCATTTTGGTTTTATTTTTCAATATTTTTTTCTTAAAACTTGACTTATTTTGTAATAATTACCCATACAACACTTTTTTGTAGGAGTGGTCATTGTTTCATTAAACACATTTGAAAATAATCGATATAAAAAGATAGGCCTTTTTAAAAGACAGTCTAGAGAATAAAATTAAGAAACTAAGTATGGAAAATGGCTTATCTAGTCATGGTCTACACACCCAGAAAGTTTCATTGTAATATGAGAAGGTGCCGCCAACATTTGTTCGAGTTGGCGCGAAAACCGTCTATACACTGTGGAAAAATTATATTTGAATTTACATGTTCTAATTCGAGATATCACATCAAACGTCAAAGTAACTTTAAATTCCCCTTAGCTCCGTTTTTCCTAGAAAAACAAATCCTAGAAACTAATACAATCAAGCAACGCCTGCTTTCATCGGATAGAACTGGTTCGGAAGATTCGCCTTTCGTTTAAATTTGGACCATAACCCCTAAATGTGATGATTAAAATGAATCGGATGATGAATGAATCTGTGACAACCATGTCCAGGAGGAGTCCCGATTCCTTTGTGCTGTATTATCTAAGGTTTAGTAGTAACTAGTATACAATACAGTGTTAGTCGCTGAACATGCATCGCGTCGATTAGAAGGGATCAAGTAGCCATGTTAGTAACCGCGCACCACGTGCTCGCAAGCGCGAAAATTCGCCAATGTTATTGTTAGTAGCCAAGCCAACTGTGTCATCTGTCGACAACACTGACATCACATGAGGGTTAAGACATTCCGACATTCCTAAACTAAACAACAGCCAACAATATAATGTAAGTACTTAGGAGCAACAAGAGTGAGTGAGTGAGTGAGAGAGAGAGACAGAAAGAAAAAAAATGTGGTATATACTTGAGTCGACCATAACTAGCTCGATATCATCGTGTGCCTCTCGCTTTGCTCTGTTTGCGCGCACTTGTTCGATTGTTTGTTTGTTTGTTTGTTTGTTCGTTTGTTCGATTGTTATCACAAACAGGGAAAATGATCCAATCTCGCACACACGCACACATCCGAACATCGATCATCGCCATCATCGTCGACGTCGTCCCCGTCGGATTGGTCGTCGTCGCCATCATCACCATCGCCGTCAAACATCATCATCATCCTTATCATCGCCGGCATCACCGATTTGGGGTTTTATTTTTGTTATTCATTTCGATTAGTTTTTTTTTTATTTTCGATGGGGGGGAAAGTGGGGTGTGAAGGTTCTTTGTTTTCTTATTCTTAGAGAACGCACTGAACAATACAGAACTACTATGTCACAGCTAATCCATTTGTACTATCGAAGCGTTTTCGATGGCGTTGCTATTCTTCGTATCGGAAAAGTGGAGTTTCCGTCTTCTTCTTCTTCTCTTCGTTAGTGTCTTTTATGGTGCGATTCACAGTTTCAGTTAGTGTTAACACAATTAGGATTTTTGTTTTGTTGTTTTTTTTTTAGACTAAAAGAGGCAAACTATACAACAATACAAATTAGTGGAATTATGGCATTGAGTGGTTTTGTCTTTTTTGGTTTGGCTTGGCCAAGTAGTGGTTTTGGTTCAAATTAGTTGTTTTTTTTTCTTCTTGAAAATTTCAATAAATGCGCGAAATTCTTACTAAGTCCTATCACAATAAATCTAGTAGAAAGAAAAAAAACTGGCAAACTAGAATCACTAGAATCGTTTCGTTGGTAACTTTTCTATTTGGAAATTGCTTCTTAGCGTAAAAGTTGAGCAGCAACTTTTTGTAAATAGTTTTTATTGGTTTAACTTGTACGTGTTTGTCCGATTAGTGTTGGTGTGTGTTGGAATATTTTTTGTAGTTTTAGGCATATTTTTTTCTCTCTTTTCAGTAGTGACGATCGAGCATATGTTCTAGGGCTGCACTGAACGGAAATGTACACTGCAGATACGGCGAATAGGCGGAGTGTTGTAGGTAGGGATTACCTGCAAATGGTAATAGGTATAGGTTGGGCGATAAGACCTAGTAATTGAAAACGAACGAAACAAAAAGAAGTGGGGGGGGGGGGGGTGGAAGATGGGAAGGGGGGGGCTCAGGTGTTGTGGGTGAACGAGGTGTGATTCGAGTTCTGGTGATGTGTGGTGGTCGTGGTCAGTTACTAGCTCGGAACAGAAACGAAAACGAATATATTTACAGGCAGAGAGTTAAGGTGCTGGATGGTGTCTATGGAAGAGATAGGAGATGGACTGGGTGTGTGAGTGTGTGCGAGAGTGTGTGGATGTGGCGTGGGTGAGAACTGATTTTGAAACCGGAGTGGTTATTTACAAAGGAGGTATGGGGTGAGATTCTAAGTTTTGATGCTTGCAAATTGCCAAACATTAAGTTTGACTACTATCGATATCAGGAAGCCAACGACAGATGGCAGAAAAACGAATGTCCACTGCTGAACAGCTGGTTGAGGTTGATACTGCCCAAGCAACCAAGAGATCGGATATAAGGGTTATTTGGTCTAATCTGATAAAAGCGAGATCGGGAATAGAACTCAATGCAACTTAAAGCCTGTCCAGGTTAAATTTCGAACATTTTTCTTTCAGTGTAGTTTTTGAATTATTTCACGGATCACTGAAACTTTTTAATTATATTATGACTGAAACTCGCCACTTTATTTCGTTTTGCTTTCGGTAAAATGGCGTCGAATTAAGTGGAAGTGCCAAGAAACTGAGACTACCGAAAAGTACCGTGTTTTATGTTTGCAAATTGTTTGACCAGCGCTTGACTGTGCACGGAAAGGTTGGAAGCGGAGCAAATCGAAAAGTTAGCTCCCGCGAAATGAACAAGAAGATGGCAGCCATTAATTAGGAAATATTCCAAACTTTCAGTGCGAAGTGTGGCTCGCAAAGGAGCAAAATGAAAATCATATGTGCAAAAAGTAAAGCAGAGGCTTGGAATAAACGCTCACAAAGTGAAGAAGGTACCCAACCGTGATGACAAGCAAAATTTCACTTCAAAAAGTAGTCCCAAATCCCATAAGGGACGACGAAACATATGTACTAAAGGGTGTTGCGATCAAAATATGGTCGACTTAAACTTGACGCATTTCCTTTCGTCGTGCATTAAAATTTTTTGCACACCCCTCATTTTGAAGATGTGTGCGTGTAGCATCATGCCTCTATTTTGATTTTGAGATTAGCACTTCAGTTATCAAAATGTTGTCGAAGGAAGAGAAGCAACGCATCAAAATTTTGCACGTGCATGGCGAAAATCCAAACTACTCTCATGCCAAGTTGACGAAATTGTGGAATGTGGCTAAATCAACTGTTACCAACGTATTAAAAGTGTTCGGTGAACGTTTGTCGACAGCCAGGAGAGCTGCATCGGGGGTAAATCGAAAGTCGGAGGCCACAGCGACGACAAAAATAGTTGCCCGCTGTTTCGAGCGTCCGAGATGTCGCAAAGAAGCTGGGAGTGGCGCCTTCAACCGTGAATAGAGCAAAAAAAACGAGCTGGACTGTCGACTTACAAGAAAGTGGTGACTCCAAATCGCGACGATAAACAAAACCCGTCTACCAAGGCACGGTCGCGAAATTTGTACACGACGATGCTGACGAAGTTAGATTCCGTGTTTTCTGTACCTTACGGCAGACTTTAAACAGCTTCCTGGCCAGGAATTGTATACACCAACCGGACGGGGAAAGGTGGCAGATATTTTCAAGCACATGAAACTGTCAAAGTTCGCGAAGAAATATCTGGTGTGGCAGGCCATCTGTAGCTGTGGCTTGAAAAGCAACGTTTACATTGCGACCGGAACCGTCAACCAGGAAATTTATCTGAACGAGTGCCTACAAAAACGTCTACTGCCTTTCCTGAAGCGACACAATTGTTCCGTTCTATTTTGGCCGGATTTGGCATCTTTTTATTGCGGAAAAAAGGCCATGGAGTTGTATACTGCCAACAACGTTCAAGTGGTGCCCAAGCACAAGAACCAAGGGGTGAGTCGCTTAGCACACTTTTCTCCTGTGCTATTTGTTTTTAGTATGCCTACAAGCGTTGCGTGATTCTGTAAGGTGCCGAAGGTGCCGATGTTTAAACAGTCTTGACAGTCCTTTGTTGTTCCTGGCAACCAGGCATTTGTTTTGGTTTCTACAAGAAATAAACAATGCAGAAAACAACAACAATCAGCAGTGCACTAAAGCGGATCGCTTCTACTAAATTGTAAATTTCTAAATGAGAAAGCGGGCTTTCCAAGTTTAGAAAGTGGTAATAGTGGATAGGACATTATTCATGTGTTTGATTCTAATCGGAACTCGGGTTGAATAAATTCAGTGGAATAAATTTGCTCACAACGATTTCCTCCCGAGCACCCAAGCGCAATGGAAGGATGAAAGAATGAAGCTGAGTTGTTCACAATTTGATTCTTCTGCAGTCGATAAGAGGTGAAGATGAAATTTTGAGGGCTGATCGATTCACAATCTCAATCCTCCGTAAAGGTAACAAAAGCAGTTCGTGTGGCGGAATTCTGTTAGTCATAAGTCCAACGGAACTCCCAGTGCAACCCGGTCTAGGGTCTAGAACCGCATGTCTCCTTCCATTTGCTGAATGACCTCGATGGTTAGTTGAGTCAAGGAATGGCTACAGAGGTTTTATTTTTTTAATGTTTCGGATGTAGAGCTTGATCGTACCATACTCAGCTTCAAATTTGTTCCAAAAATATGCCTTTAATCAAAGCTACAATTATTGTTCGGACATTTCTAATATATTTAATTGCTTATCTCATCGATTTACGTGAATTGATTTTTTTTAAGATTTCAAATGCGAATTACACAAACAAAACTCTCGCTACATTGACGTGACGAAACAAACAAAGTAAACACAATGTCACCAACAACAACGCATATTGGAAAGGTTGCTGTTTTTTTCTGAAAGGTCAACTGTCAAAAGTGTTCCTCAGTGTGCCACACATGTGGTATGGATTGAAAATTGATGTAAGACATTGTGGCTGGAACACTGTTCTAAGCGACTTACCCTTGACAAGAACCCTCCAAGAACACACCAGAGCTCCGCCCAATCGAACAATATTGGGCCATCGTCAACCGAAACCTTAACAAGACTCAAAAAGCTGTTGTGAGCGAGAAACAGTTCAAGGCAAACTGGCGTTCTGTGGCGAATAAAGTGGACAAGAAGACTGTACAAAATCTTATGGCAGGTGTTAAACGAAAGACCCGACAATTCGCATTCGGTATAAAGGAAGCTTTGCTGAATATTACTGTTTGACCACATTTTGATCGAAACACCCTTTATTCATGCTGCTATATTTCTGACAATCTAAAATGACCTTCAACAATGGAAACATTTCAATCACAAGGTTTACCTTTGTTTTCTTCACAACAAATCTAGGCAGCATCGCTTTTGACATTTCGAAACATTGGCATTGGCAAAAATGAAAGTCACAGGCTCAGCTCACTCAACACAGTAGCCGTTGATTTTCTACTTTGTTATTTAAACTCTGACATAGTAACGATTTGATACTCCTTTTTCCTACTGTCAATTTCATCGTCCTATTTAGTCTAGATCAAAGTGAATCAAAGTGATAAATGGAGGTTTCTAAAACGTAACCGGAAAACCGCTGAAGCGTAATGCAGACAAACCCTCGTTGACTACAATTGCTGCCAAGTTCGTTTCACAAGACGGTTCCATGGCCATTTGCAGAATCAACGTACACTACGTTTCATAACAATAGATCCACTTAAAAAGTCCATATGTTTCAATGAAGAATGAATTCTACCGTTTCATTTATTCACATGCAGAAACTGTGTGAGGAAGTTGACTCACACCAGAACACTTCTGACTCCATTGATATACTGCGTGAGTGGATAATAATAAAATCACTCATTTTTGCTGTTTCATAACTATAGAACCAATACATACAAAACTATCTGCATAAATTGTGCTTCAGTTTTCTTTCACATTTTATCGTGTTGTGACGTGTTTTTGAATGCTCCGGAATAATGCCGCGTGGAACGTATTTGACGGCAGAAGAAAGTGGTAAAATTTTGGCATTTCACGAATGTAATGTCGGTATTCGCGAAATTGCTAGACGTTTGAGAAGATCGCATCACGTCATAATCAATTTTCTGAGAAATCCAGAACGATGTGGGAATAACAAAACAGGTGGACCAAAGAAAAAAGTTGTAGGAAAGAACGCAACGAAGAATTGTTCAAACTGCAAGTAACTCACTCAGAAATTTGAAACAAATTAAGGCTGAGTTATTGCTTGACGTCTCATGTTCTACAATCTATCGAACATTGAAAAGCTCTCCTTATATTCAGCGGCAAAAACTGAAGCAAGCTCCACGACTCTTACCTCGCCATAAACAAGCCCGACTCGAATTCGCACGAGCTAACATGCGTAGAGATTGGAGCAAGGTATGTAAACTTCATTATTCACTATTATAAAATTAATTAAGTTCCTTTGTCCCACTAGGTAATTTTTTCCGACGAAAAAAATTGAATCTGGATGGCCCAGATGGAATTTTTTCATACTGGAGGGACTTATTGAAGGAGCAGCGTTACTATTCGACTCGTAACTTTGGTGGTGCTAGTTTGATGGTTTGGGGAGCATTTTGTCAAACTGGAACGGTACAGATTGCTTTTTCATCCACCAGAATGAACAGTCGGGAGTACATTGAGATACTCCAAAGTCATTTGCTACCATTCTTGCGGCAACATCGTCGAGTTGGCTACACATTTCAGCAAGATAATGCTTCAGTTCATACAAGTAGAGCTACTATGGCGTGGTTCAACAAACATGGAGTTCAAACTATGGAATGGCCAGCGTGTTCTCCAGACCAAAACCCGATCGAGAATATGTGGAGATTGATCGTACGTGAAGTATATGCAGACAACAAGCAGTACGCACGCGTTCATGACCTGAAACAAGCCGTCTTATCTGCATGGCGAGGAATACAAGTATCTACTTGCCGTAACTTAATTCAGAGTATGCCGAATAGGTTGTTTGAACTGATTGAGAATAAAGGAGGGCCTACCCATTATTAACATTCTGATTTTCAGGTAAACATTGTTTAAATCTTCAAAAGAGAAATAAATTTTGAACAGGTTCTATAGTTATGGAACATATAATTTTTGTTATAAAATATCAGTTAAGCTCAAGATAACACATCACAACCTCCCGCTTAATTGTTTCGAATGAGAAGAGTTGAGGCAATTATTGGATCCTTTTGGAACAGTGTTGGGTGTTCAAATCAATCGAACGAATATAAAAGATGTCCTTAAGAACATAGCGGACGAAATTCGTCTCATTTTAACAGAAGAAATGCGAAGACGATTAATTTGTCTGAAAATTGGTTCCACCTCAAGATTTAATCGAAAGGTTTTGGGAATATGAAGTAAACGGGAAGGTTGTCATCCGCAATCTTGGTATGTATAACACGAAAAATACTAATTTTCCAATCTCTATCAGCTGCTCTTTTCTTTAAAAAAAAGGCTTGCTTGAAGTTTAACCAGTTATGAGTTCTACTCTAGACCAGATGTTTGCGATAACCGTGGAAAACGAGGCAAATATGGTTTCAATGGTTAAGGAGCTTCAAAGGAGTTGGAGAAAACCATAATAATTGGTAATATCGAAAATAAGGAAGACCGCTATGCGATCGAACAAAAACTGACTCATGAACTTTCGGCAGAATTCCAAAATCAGATAAATCTGGTCAGATGTGCAGCTCGGTCTGGCTTGATGTGGTTAATAAGTCAGACAAGATCGTGAAAGAAATCACCAGGATCGCCGAACGCTGCCGGAACATCAAGTAAAAAAAATCTTTCGAATTTCATGGGAATTTCAAAAATGATTGAGAGCTTTGCAAGTCACGAAAGTTTCTTCAAGAACATGGCTGAAGAATTCCCAGAGTTGGGTAAGCTTCTTTAACTGTGTACGAAACTCGACACTGTCCGGTTCCTTAACTGGCGGAACCTTTATTTGAACGGATAATTCTCGAACGAAAATCCTTAATCTGTAGCATTATTTGTCATTTCGTATGACTACAGATCTTTTGGATATTGGAAATCAACGACTACCACGCGGATTTTGGGCCTCGGTACGTCTGCACTAAAGACACGTAAGCTGACGACATGCCATTGTCTAAATTTTATATTCGATGGCTCAAGGTCGTTAGCGATATTAAAAAGCTTAAAACTCATTCGTTCAAGAACTAACAGGATCATTGACTAAAAGGTTGGTCAGATTAAGGAAATCCCGAGCATTTGAAATGTCTCTCTTCCTCGATCCCAGATTTACATACCTTACCAGCAAAGTTCTCAACGTCAAAGAGTAGGACCAAATACAGGTATATTTAGTTTATTTTATTTTATTTACTTCATTATTTTTTTTTTAATTTATACCACGCCTAAAAAAAATTTGCTTTTTTCATTTAGGGATACGTTCAGGATACTCGAACACGGATCTACCAGGTGAATCAACCGGAACCGAGCGCGAAATCGATCGAGCAGGTGCCCAAGCAGTACTTAACCGTCATAATTGGTGGCAGCAACTTGATTGTCACTTAAATGAGTTGCATTGAAGTAACTTCAACAGTTTTGCAACAAGTTTGCTGCTAAGGTGAAGATCACTAGTCACGAATTTGATGATTTTCTAACCGCAATGTTTGGTGGCTCAGTGCCTAATAATGACACGGTCCTTCAATCAACAACTGAAGGCATTGGATACTGAGCCTCGGCAGCCTACCGATTATGGCTTGTTCTTGTTCTTTCTGACTTGACGAAGTAACACTCGAAAACTCCTCTATCTATAAACACAAAAATATCTGTCTGTCTGTCTGTCTGTCTGTTTGCCTGCCTACCTGTATGTCTGTCTGTCTGACTGTCTGTCTGTCTGTCTGTCTGTCTGTCGGTTTGTCGTCTGTCCGTCTGTCCGTCTGGCTGTCTGTCTGTCTGTCTGATTGTAGGATCCGTCCCTTCTCTGGAGGGAGAGCTGCCATACAAATGAGACACATTTCTGCATAACTCGAGAACTAATCAAGCAAAGAAAACCAAATTTGGGGACCACATGGGAACCAAATTTGACAGGTGAAGGTTTTTGACGGCAAGAAATGATTCTAAGCTGACTCGAAACCCCTCCCCTTTGTGAAAGGAGCGGCTCCCATAAAAATGAAATACAAATTTCTGCATAACTCAAGAACTAATCAAGCAAATGGAACAAAATTTAGCATGTGAAGGTTTTTGAAGGGAAGAAATATTTCTATGGTGGTTTAAGACCCCTCTGCCGTCAGAAAGGGGGGAGGGGGGCAACTCCTTATTAAATGAATCACACATTTCTGCATAACTCGAAAACTAATGAAGCAAATAGACCAAATTTGGCAGGTGGAAGATTTTAAAGGCAAGAAATGTTTCTATGGTAGGTTCAGACCCCTCCGCCTTCTGGAAGGGGGGTTCCAATACAAATGAAGCACACATTTTCTCATAACTCGAGAACTAATGAAGCAAATGGTAACAAATTTGGCATGTAGAGGTTTTTGAAAGCAATACATGTTTGTATGGTCGTTTGAAACCCCTTCCCCTACTGGAAGGGGGGGGCTTAGATACAAATGAAACACCAATTTCTGCATAACTCGAGAACTAATCAAGCAAATGTTACCAAATTTGGCACGTATGAGTTTTTGAAGGCAAGAAATTTTGGAATAGTGGTTTGAGATCCCCCCTCCCACTTAAAAGTGGGCCTTTCATACAACTGAAACAGAAATTTCAACCATACATGAGAATTTTCCAGGCAACTAAAACACAAAATTATATTTCTCTGGTAAAAAGCATGTTCTGATAGAAGTTTGAACTCCTTCTTACCCAGGTAAGCAATAAGCATTAGCATATGCAGTAGATCAACCCTAAATCTGCATTTCAGATGCTACAAGTATTATATTAGCATTATATCAGCATCTTGAATGCTATCTGTTGCAAAGTTGAATTTAAAATGCTATTTAGGTGCTTGTAGCATTTCAAATGCAAAACAGCAATGATGAAGCATTATCATAGCCTTGTAGTAAAGCAGCCGTATATTGGGCCAAAAGCGGCATTTATGTTGCATTTAAGGTGACTTAATTGCTTGATAGGCTGCCGTAAAGACGCTTTGGATCTGCTTATTGGTTACTCATGTAGAAAAACTACCATAAACGCGCCAGTTCTATTGAATTTTCATTCAATTAGTTGCAAGTAAAGCAGCGTTCGCACCAGGTTCAGCTAGTCAGCATATAGAAATAGTTTGTTCACAGCAGTATCTTAGTCTACCTGTGAAGCTCGTATCAAAGGTAAGTTTTGCTGAAATTCTGCCATACAATCTTATGAAGATTCGGGAAGTAGTTTGCTATGGCAACCTTTGGTTCGCATTTTTAAGGAACGAAAATCTCAGTTTCTACGCTAGATATGCGGATTCGAAAAATTATGTTAACTAGGTCATTATGTAGGCAACTCCAGTATAGTTTTTAGCAAAATCCATTCACTAAATTTCGAGAACCAAAATCTCCAAAACAAGCAAAAATGCGTCCCGAGTCACCTTAAACGGGGATCGCCACAGTACTTAAAGTGTACACGAGACACGACTACGCTGTCGAAGAGATTTCTGAACACTCGTGATCATTCGATTTTCTGAGGTTATCTAACATTTCTGAAACATCGGAGAGGTTCCTTGAAAAATTTCAATGATTCAATTCGGTAACTTTCTCGATGCCATGACTTCTAGGAATTTTCAGTTGAGTCCCGGAATCAATTGACCTTTTTGTTTCTAAAATCTGGAAAGTTAACGAATTGAATCGCCAAAATAACTTGAATTTGTTCTGACATTCCCTGATGTTCGTTGGTTCAATCGAAGTTCTAAGGCAAGCCTAATACAACACATAGCGTACTCGAGTTAGAATCGGAAATTTCGTAAATATTGCTGAGCGAGTGAACAGTGATGACACGTGAGATATACCTTCCATAACGTAAGCATTAGAAAGTAGACTGATTTTAGCGATTTTTCATGCGATTACCCTGCCATCTGGTGGCGAATCCACCTATGCATTACCAATCGCAGCAACCCTGTTATGTTTAGAAAAAATGAGGAAAAATTTCTCCACCCGGAGCAAAGAAATTGAACATCGTAAAGCACTCCGTGTCCACCGGATATAGCCGGTCAGGCCTTTACAATATTCTCTCGCTTCTGGAGAATGGCGAAAGCGTCGAACGGAAGTCTGGTTCCGGCCAGCCGACAGTACAGCAGAAGCTGAAGAGGAAGACCGAGGGCAAGGTGGCCTCATAGTTCCGGGCCTTTGGCCGAGAGATTAGTGGAATCGGCCTAATAGTGAAGAAGTAGCTGGAAATACCAGAAGGTAAAAAAATTCTTCGGGTGACCCACGACGTCGTGGTCATAACTGAAGACGAAACCTACTTGTCGTTGCGACTGGTAGGGGACCAAATATACCTCCCACACCAAGTTCCAGAAGAAGGTCCTTATATGGCTGATGATCAATATCCTCTCCTTTCTGGAGACAGGCGGGAGCGTCGAGGCCCTACAGGGCTGCACGTCCCTAAAGTGCAGCAGAATCTGCAAAGGAAGATCAAGGCCGAGGTAGTCTCATCGTTCCAAGCCTTGGGCCGAGAAGTTGGTGCAACCGGCCAAACGGTGAAAAATTACTTGGACAAATTGGACATAGTTATGCGGTAGCACCAGTCAAGGTCGGCCGAGTCTGAAGGTGAAAACATCTCAGGCGAATCGCACTCGACAGAAGGTAGATAAGACATCTTGTCGCTGGACGGTAATGCGCTGACAACGGACCAGTATATCGCTACCTGGAGGTAAGCGTTAAAATCAAATATATCTCCCAGAATCAGTTCCCGAAGGAGGTCGTTTTATGCTTGACAATCTGTGAGAAGAGAATCTCGAAGCTGCAGTTAAAATTTGAGAGACTTGCGATGAACGAGGAGATATATAGTATTAAGAAGTGTCTACCGGAAGTCACCGCCTTCAGCCAGAAGTATCAGTCGAAGGAGGATGTGGTATTTTGGCCGGACCTGGCCTCTACCCTTTCTGCCAAGAGATCACCAGCTGAAAATAATCTCCACCTGCGACCGATAGAAAAGTTTTGGACGAACCTCAAAGGGAGGATCTACTCCAAAAATTTCATGGTCAAAACGCAGGAGCAGCTGAAGAACATGACGATATCCATCCTTTAATCGGCCATGGCTAAGGTTCTGGCCAATTGTTTTTAGACCGCCATCTTTAGGGCGTTCGATGCATTTTTGTAGGTCTTAATGAACGTAGGAGTTATGATTGGTTCCGTTGAATTATATTTTGTAGTTTTTGTTTCATCGCCATTCGAAATAAGTCCATTTTTTTAATGCATACGATATTGTGAACATCAGCTATGACGTAGTCGCTAACAGTTATTTCTTGTAAAAAGTTACACATCACGATGAAATACGAATAACACTGAACTTTTCCTCATTTAACGAATGCCAATAGCCTGTTGTTACATAACCTCAAAGAGAATGATAAAACCGAAAATGGTAGCTCATCAAATTTTGACTGAATTCCCAGGTCAATTTCTACTTATAATTCCCCCATCCTAACATTCTGACAATTCTTACCTCCGAACCGTTCGGAATCGCAAACAAAACCGCCTATAAGCCCGGAACTTTCGGACGCGTAGAATGAAACATGCAATGCGATTTGTATAATGTTGAACAGGAATTTATGTTGGGAAAAGAGTAGGCTCCGACTTTCGTCGTCTTGGTGGGTGAGAGACGAAAGAAAATGACCGATTGATGAGACGATGCGAGCGAGGATGGCAATGATCATGGCGCGATAGTGTTGTTTTTTGGTCCTGTGTGATGACAATGGCACTGATATCGAAATGGGAAACGATGACCACGTTTGAGTTGCCACTCGGAAATGTGGTTCAACTCTCGCGAGATAGAGAGAGAGAGGATTAGTAGTTGGCGAAAAATTCAAAATGGCCGCCCGGCGATGATGGCGCGCTCGAGCACTCGTGGTAGTAATGGGGTTAGTCAACGAACGATTGGGTGCTGGAAAACGCTGCTGAACCAAGCTTGGCTTCGGGGTGACTTACCTAGGATAGCACCGACGATCACTTCGGGAATCTCGACGTTCTTCTCCTTGCTAGTGGTCATTTCGGCCGGCGTTGGGCTCTTGCTGAGCGAACCGAGCGTCTGCGCGGCGGCTGCCGCATTCAGCGCCGAGGCACTGGTCAGTCCGAAGGCATTGTTGTTGATCGACATCGGTGTGGCCGCTTGCGTGCCCGGATGCCGGAACGGATCAAAGGTAGCGTCGTAGCGTTCGATCGAGGTACGGGGCGTCGCGGTGCCAGCACCGTGCAGATACGAGTCCAGATTGAGCTGCCCGACGGCGCCATACACTCCGGAGGCGGCGTTTGCCGCTGCCGCTGCGGCCGTCGATTGCTGCAGCTCAGACACGCCCAGGAAGCTCAGTGGCGCCTGATGGGTTCCGTTCTGGAGCCCGACGCCGATGCCCAGCACGCCGTACTTGGCGAGGACGGCCAGCGCCGCGTGGACCTCAGTGGTAACCGTGTCGGAGTAGCCGGACTGTCTCATGACACCCTGGGCGAGAGAGAAACAATCAGAAAAGGAAAGAGAAAGAGAGATAAAAAGAGAGAAACATTAGTACGGACTGGCTGGCCGGTTGGATCGTTTTCCGTGTAGCTGAGAGAAGGAGAAATCGATAGAGAGCTACGTAGAGTTTTTGAGAGAAGCCGCAAAAACACTAGACGCTTGGAAGTTGTCTTCTTTTGTTTCTCGTGGTTTTATTTTCTGTTCATTGTGAGAGCGGGCTAAAGCGAGATTCTTTTCATTTCTTTTTTTTTTTTGAGGATGTCTCGTGAACACAAAAGAAAACTATCGCGTGGGGGGAAATGTGACAGAGAGAGAGAAAGGGGAGCGGGAGAGTTTGGGGTTCAGGGAAAGAAAAAAAAAACTTAACGAAAGAAGAGAGAATAT
Organism: Aedes japonicus; assembly: GCA_034211315.2. Taxonomy (NCBI): domain Eukaryota; kingdom Metazoa; phylum Arthropoda; class Insecta; order Diptera; family Culicidae; genus Aedes; species Aedes japonicus. The sequence continues at coordinate 139,205 of JASCZW010005291.1, read as the reverse complement.
ATAAAAATTATCGAAATGAAACTTCTACCTTAATATGTTCAAGCAATTGTGTGGTAACTGTAGTATTAGTTTGTGGTGAAGGTGCACCTAGATTTAATGACAGATTCAGTCCGGAGCCGTTGACCAGTAAACCGGCCGCGGAAGCCCCGGGCATGGCGCCACCCAGTGCGGAGTTTAATGATGCGGTACTGGAGCTGAAAGTGGGATTCTGTGAGGCGGCAAATGGCGAACCAGTGGGGTTGAAATTGGCCACCGGTCCGTTGATGTCTGCGTATGAAACGTTCAAGCATGAGCCGGATGAGGGATCTTCGACGATCTTCGCCAGGATCATCTTGCATGCAATCTTGTTGTTCTCCTTCTCGCCGATGATCGTAATGCACCGCTCCTGGAGGGTGAGTTCTTTCGGCTTTTGCGAGATCTGCACGTACGAGCCCGACTCTTCCTTGATCTGTTTGATGTAGGCGCCGGCCTTGCCGATGATCATGCCGGCCGTCGAGTTCGGCACCAGCACCTTGACCTGCTTGTCACGGTCGGCCGCCTGCTTGGCGTCCGCGTCCGTTAGCGTTTTGGTCATGTCGGGCTTCTCGCGAATCTTATCAATGATAAAATCGAGCACAGTCAATATGCCCTCGACTGTGCCGCTAATGAGACAAACTCGTTCGGATGTTCCTTGAGGATGAGAAGTAAAATGAGAGAGAGAAAAAAAGAGATATTCGGTGAGCTGAGAATGTGAAACTTTATACAGATGCTGATAGAGAGAGAGAGATAAAGAGAGGAAAAGAGATAGAGAGAGAGAGACAGATAATGACGCACTGAAAACACTCATCCAGTTATCGATTGCAACCGGTGTTTGTATAGCGATGTAAAAAAAAGAAAAGAAAAACACTGAAGTAAAAGACGAGTTGATTTTCCCGAGTTCTTGCAACGAAATTGAAACAAAAAAAAAAATGCATCTCAATGGACAAACAATGAATGACTACAATGGGAATGTATGCTCTGATGCTCCGAATGGGCCAAAACGATTCACGGTGACGGTGGTTGGTTGGAATTTTGCTTTCAAATGTCACCGAAAGAAAAACTGTGATGCTTGTTGGTAGTAGTTGGTGGGTAGCAATAGTAGTAGTAGTGAAAGTGGTTAGATTCTGTGGATTTTTTCTTCTTCTTCGATTCATTACATTTCCAGAGTTAGCAAACGGGGTTCCGTTGTTTGATTTCTCGTTAATTAGTGAACATAAAGAGTTAACCAAAAAAAGAAAATAGGGAAAGTAGGTTGGTAATCAGAGAGAAAGAGCGAGAGAGAGCTATATAGTCGAGCAAGATTTCATTGTTTTGCTGTTTTGCCATTTGCATAGCTGGTTTGTGCATTTGATCTTCGCCGTAGATTCCTAAGATATTTCGTGGAAGAGAGGGAGTAGGTCACAGTTGGGCTTACCAGGGTAGAAGTCATGTGCCTTGGACATTTTCACCCGTGCGCCAGCATCCTTCTGCAGGGAAGCAATGGTTTCGCCGCCCTTGCCGATGATGGCACCGGCGGCCACCGACGGGACCAGTGTCTTGAAGTGGTAGTTGTCGCCCCCGGGAACGCCGACCACGCTGCCGCCATTGGTGGTTGTGGTCGTGTTGGTCGTTCCGGTCGCTGAAATGGAAAAGAATGGGGAGAATTGGGGTTAGTGAACTAGTTCGGTGAAGTCGATGAGATGGTTAAGTCCCTTCGTTGAGTGGCGATGATGATGATAATGATCCGAAGCGGGATTGGCTTCGAAGCTGTCGATGAAACGAGAGCACGGTTCAACTACCTGTAAGGGAACATCCATTAATTATGTCACGCAAAAAAGTGACTTTTAAGACAAGAACCACCTCCCACCCCGCGCTAACCCAGTTTCTCTTATCAGGTTGTTTGTATGGTCCTTCAATTTTTTTTTGAATGGATTGGAACGTTTTCCCAATACCTCCCTCCCCCTTAATGCGTAACATAATTAAAGGACCAACCCTGAAACTTTTTTTAAAAGAGATGTGAGCAGTTCTGAACAGTTCAGGAGCGAAAGTGTCATTAATTTAAGACTAGAAGAAAATTTGAGAAAATTGGAGAAATCCGACGTATAATCTATTTTTTAAGACCACCTAAATATCAGAACAACTCCATCAATATCAACTGAAGTTCTGGATCGAAGTCGTGTTATACCTCTTTCGAATAATCTAGGCAACTCTACAGCTAGTCCAATGGGGACATAAATACGCTTAGAATTCTGTGGCAATGTCACTGTTGTTGAGAAAATCCTGAACAACATAGAATTGAATTGTTACATAATTTACTGACTTTCCCTAATGCGTTTTTTTAAAGAAGATGTGAGCAGTTCTGAACAGTTCAGGAGCGAAAGTGTCCGTTTCTCGTCCATCTTCTCCATGATGAATCATAGGCATTTCTTCAAGAAAATTGAGAAATCCGACGCATAATCCAGCTTTTAAGGCTACCTTAATCTCAGAACAACTCAATGAATCGCAACTGAAGTTCTGGATCGAAGTCCTGTAACACCTCTTCCGAATAATCAGGCAACTCAACACCTCCGTGGGTCGGTCTAATGAGGACAGGAATACGCTTAGAATTCTGCGGCAACGTCACTGTTGGTGAGAAAATCCTGAACAACATAGAATTGAATTTTCCAATTGATCTAAAACACTTATTAAGACTTGACCATACCAAATCTGACGAAGTCCTCAAATATCTCTCTTTACATCCATGTGGAGGAGTTGCAAGTCTTCTAAACCGCAGGTTCCGGATGATTTTCGAAATTATGGAATTGTGTCGGAAGTGACATGGTCATGTTCGTTTTCGTTAAACTTTCGTCAAATTATAACCTCACTGTTCTGGATTTGAAGGTCTGTTTTGGCCAAATTTGATTACATTTCCAAAGGTTGACTTTAATTTTCTAAGTATTGCATAGTTTCAGGCGACGTGTTGTTCAACAACTGCAATACCTTGTTGCATGGCTCCCAAGGAATACGACATCCAGGTAGTCAAGGTCGGTTCAAATCAAATGAAATGAGAATGCCGAAGTAGAATAAAAGTGCACAAATTTTTCCTTCACATGGGGCAAACTTTCCACGGGAAACCGTGAAAAAAAACTAAATAGAGTTTACAAATTCACATGCATGAACATTTCAAATTGCTTCGATTTTGTTTGCATGTGTTACCTTTTCATACAATGATCAAAATACAGTTTTTAAAATTTTGAGTATTTACACCAAAAATTGTGATTTTTTTTTGAAAAACTGTCATATGATTGCTTTTTGCCCAAAACGTAAAGAACGATCTGAATTAGGTCGATAAGGTGTTCCGTTCTGGAGTTATCGCCGAAAACAAACCGTGTTAAAAAAAAAAACGTGTAAAGAAAGACCTTAGTGTAATTTCAAGTTTCTGGATACATCCGAACAAATTTCTGGAGAAGTGGTCACTTCCTTGTTTGAACCAAAATCTATCATGCGATGGTTGAAATCACGTAAGAACTCAAAACGAAGTTCAATCCAGTGATTTCCAGTGTCTACGGACAGTCTGTTCCTATTCGGACGAATTCAGAGAGTCCCTGGGGATGTGGTCAATTACTAACTGGACCGAAACCTATCATTTGATATCTCAAATCAGATGAAAATTCAAATCCAGATCCAACAAAAGTAGTTTCAAGCTCTCAAGACCATTCGGGTCTTATCCGGACAAGTTTCGGACGTTCCGGGGGGTAGTGGCCAATTATTTACTTGAACCAAAACCGACAATGCGACTCCTCAAATCACATGAGAATTCAAAGCCAAGTCCCCCATAGGCTTCAACCAGATGAATTCCACGTGACCCTGGGGGAAGTGGCCATTCCCTACTTCAACAAAAAGCCTACCGTTTGGCACCTCAAATCACTTCAAAACTAGAAATCATGATAAAAGAAGTAACTACAAGCACTCATTACCATTCTCTAGTAGCACACTTGTTGCCATTCGGTTGAAATAACATAAATATGACTTGCTAAGTTATAATCAAGTTACTACAACTTATTATGATCGTAGTGTGTTGCCTGGGTTCCTATCTCAACCTGAAGAGTTCCGTGTGCCCCTGGGGAAGTGGCGAGTTCCTGATTTGAAAGAAATCCCATCACGCGACACCTGGACTCAAATGAGAACTCGAAATCAAGTCCCATAAAAGTTATTTCATTAACTCAGTATCTACGACAACTCTGGTTTCATCCGGACCAGCTTCAAGAGTCCCAGGGAAGTACAAAAGCGATAAAAGTTCAAATCCAGGTCCAACAGAAGCAATCTTAAGCTCCCATAGCCATTCTGGTCTCATCCGGACACGTTTCGACTATCCCTGGGGAAGGTCCTTATTTGAACCTAACGAGCGACCGCCAAAATCACATGAGTATGCAAAACCAAGTCCAACAGAGGTCATTTCACGTACATTCATGAGTATTCTGGTCCCATCCGGACGAGTTTTGGGTTACCTTAGGGAAGTGACCAGATACTTGCTTGAACCAAATCGCATCACGCGACATCTTAAATCATATGAGAATTCAGTACCAATTCGAGTGCCCGAGATCATTCTGGCTCAATTTAGATGAGCTCTGGGTATTCCGATTATATATTTAAACCGAAATCCATCATGCGACACCTTGAAGAACTTAAAATTACGTTCAAGTCTACTTGTTCTCAGGATCTACAACAATTCTGGTCGCATCCGGACAAGCTTCGGGAGACCAGTTAGTAATTGGACGGAAACCGATTATGTGACACTTCAAATCTCATCTCATTTGAAGTGTCGCAAAATAGATTTCGATCCAATGAGTAACTGTCCACTTCCCTAGGAACTCCCGAAGCTTGTCCGGAAGGGACCAGATTTATCGTAGACCCTAAGAATGACTAGACTTTGAACTTAGTATTAAGTTCTCCAGATCCAACTCCAGGTCCAACATAAGTAATTTAAAGTGGTCATGATCATTCTGTTCTCATCCGAACAAGTTTCAGCTTTCCCTTTCCATGGGGAAGTTCTTTATTTGAACTAAATCTCATCACGCGACACCTAAAATAGCATGAGAATGCGAAACCAAGTCCAACAGAAGTAATTTCCTCAGGGACAGCCGAATCCGGATGAGACCAGAATGGCCATGACAGCTTTAAATTACTTCTGTTGGAGCTGGATTTAACAGTTGGATCTGAAGAACTTAAAACTAAGTTCAAGTCTAGTCATTCTCAAGGTCTACAACAATTCTGGTCCCTTCCGGACAAGCTGCCGGAGACCCTTGGGCCAAGCTACATGTTACACATTAAATCAGATGAAAATTCAAATCCAAGTCCAACAGAAATTATTTCAAGCTTTCATGACTATTCTGGTCTCATCTGGACGAGTTCCAGGTGCCCTTTAGGGAGAAGCCTTTCCCTACTTGAACAAAAACTTATCGTTTGCCACCTCAGATCACATAGGAATTCAAAGCCAAGTCCAAAACAAACCTTTTTCAATACAGTAGATCATTCTACTTCCACACGGACGAGTTCCGGATGCTACTGGGGACGTAGACAGTTTCGTGTACCAAACACACAAGAGTATTCAAAACCAAGTTCAAATTCAGTTATTTAAAGTGTTTACAACCACTCAGACTTCTTGATGGCTCTAGGGCAGTGGCCAGTTTCTTAATGGCACCAAACCCCAACGTGGGTCGCCTAAAATTTCTCAAGAAATAAAACCCAAAACCAATGAAAGTCATTCAAAGCACTTATGACCATTCTGGACCCATCCGAATGTTTTTCTGGTGACGCCTTGGGAAGACTTAAGTTAAGTACATCCAGTTTAGGCTGGGTATATCTTAAGAACGTCGGACGACAACCTAGTTAAAATTATTCTCGCTAACGATATCCAAAAGGCTCAATAAGAGGCACGCTACCAGCAAAGTGGATTGATGAAGTAGAAGGCGACCTGTGGACCCAAGATTGCAAGGTTGGCAAAGTGCAGTCATAGACCGACTACAATGAAAACTTTGTATACCGCACAGGCCGGCCCGACCTTGGTCTGATTGGTAAGGTAACGGTACATCCAGTTTTAGAAACTGAACGAGATATCTCTACAAAATTGTAGATTTCTCTCCAATACCTTAAAGGATACACAGGAAAAAAAAAAGCGTTCCCGAAAATGAAAACGGACCGTGCACTAGTTCACGTTTTCAGGATTTTTCCCTCATAACGTTAGTTAGTTCATGATTACGTAAATTCCGTTCACGGTGTATTTTAGCTTGTTCTCGAATTCATGACTGCAGTTCACGGATCTGGGCTAGGATTTTTTTCTGTGTACGATCTTGAAATGACAAAAACAACAAGTCTTTAACGATGTCCAGATGCCCTCCCTCAATCTACAGATATCCCCCTGAGATATTCAGAAACCTTTGTTGAAAGCGACAAATCAACTCGAAAGATCCTGCGTTCTCAAGCCTCCGTGAGATATTGAAAGATTTATAGGCTTAATTTGAATAACTATGGAGTCTTAACAGTTGAAGTGTTGGAATTATCTGTGTGTTCCAAATCATCCGGAAGCTAAGATCATGAGGTTCTACCGGATCAACCAGGGTTTTGTAGGATGTCCTGATTCATTACGGGCATCGGAAATGGGTTATCACGTCATATGGCATGTACAGATGCGGCGACAAAATATCTTCCATTACTCAAATCATCCTGGAATGCAGAAATTGATGTTCCTAAGACTCAATGAGATGTTAAAGTATTCTTAGACTTGGTCCCTTGATATTACCATGTAACGAAATGCAAAAAAAAAAAAAGAAACAAAGTTTGCCGATTTGTCATGCGATTGTACTGCCACTGTCGGCCATAGCCTAGGACTTCCCAAGTCTTCCTAGATTTGATCTCTCAAAATTCTGTAAACTCAACAGGACTATGTGCACCGTTTTAACTTAATCACGCCTTTCAGAGAGCTACAGAGGACCGCCTTCAATCAGTCTACAAACTACCCCGAAAGTTGAGACCATGATGTTCTTCATGCTCAACGAAGATCTTGAACGTTCTCCTGACATGTCATTTGAATTGCCGTAGGTCACCGCATTATATGGCATGCTCAGACGTGATGACAAAATATCCAGGTCTTTTCAAATGACCCTGAAGACCAACTCTTGACGATTTCAAGACTCAGCGAGATATTGCACGACGTTCCGATTTAATATTAACATTTCTAGGGTTCCATGGAACTTTCTTTCTTTGAGAATATGTAGTTGGTCTAGGAAGATGTTTTATAGGATGTCCTAGCTCATTCCATATAACGTATCCATAAAAAAATGGATTGATTTTAGCGATTTTCCATGCGATTACCCTGCCACCTGGTGGTAAATTCACCAATGCATCACCAATCGTAGCAACTCTGTTGACAGAGTTATAAGTTGACTTGCTCGATGGTTTGTTTGTACTGCCAGCTTCACCCGGAGTGCTGAAGTTGGACATCGTGAGGCACTACGTGACCGCCGTATATAGCCGATTCGAGATTTACAGCATCCCCTGCCTTCTAGAAAAAGGCGAGAGAGTCAAAGAGAAGCCTGGTTACAGCCACCCAAAAGCGCATCGAAACCCTAAAGTGTAGCAGAAGCTGAAGTGGAAGACCAGGAGGGTAAGGTGGCCTCATCGTTCTGCGCCTTAGGAAAAGAGGTGGAACCGGCCAACCGGTGAAGAAGTACCTGTATAAGATGGAAATTGTTATGCGGAAGCGCCAATCGAGGCTGGTTGTATCTGAGCAGCAGGCAATCACCAAGAAGGAGCGGCTGAAGGTGCTGAAAAAACGTGGTCATAATGGATGACGAGAGCTATTTGATACCTCATACCAAGGAGGGTAAGCATTGACCTCATATTTATCTCCCACGCCATGTTCCCTGGAGAAGGTCCTTTTGTGGCTGACGATCAGCTAGAAGAAAATGTCCAAGCCGCAGTTCTTCCCTTTGGGGCTTGCGATGAACGAGGAGATATACTGTACGGAATGCTTGCCGGAGATTGCCGCCTTCATCAGGAAATATCACGCGAAGGAGGATTATAACCGGGCGTGAATCTCAAACGGAGGATCTACCGCTATAATTTCGTGGCTAAAACGGAAGAACAGCTGATCGCCCAGAACACAAAAGAGCTGACGAACATACCGATATCCATCTTTTCAACGGCCATGAATAAGATTTTCGTTGTACTACTATAAGGCCGCCGAAGCACTTTTGTAGACGTCTTAATAAATGTAGGACTTAAACACAATTCTTTCCATTTTGTGGTTTTTTCATCGTCAAACGATACTAGGCCATTTCTAATAATGCAAACGTTTGTTTACCGTTTCACGTAATATGCTTAAATGTATTTTTTGTAGGAAGTATTCAATGTGGTCTTGCCCTCCAAATCATCCTGAAACTAAATGCTGATGATCTACAGGCTCAATCCAAGACTTGTACGAAATCCTGAACAATAATTTAACTCACAAACATCTCAACTCGGTCATCCATCATTTGACATACTTTGATGTGGTAACAGAACATTCCAGTCTCTCCAATTCATCCTGGAGTTCACCTCATGATGTCCGCGAGACTCGGCGCGAGGGCATACAATCTTCTGACCTGCTCTCAGCATTCCAAGAGCCCCATGCGATCCTCTTACATCATGTGGAATAAAGAATTGAAAGAACAAAACTACTGGCGGTCTTCAAATCATCCCAAAGTTAAGGTCTTGATGGTTGTTCTTAATCAGCAAAGATCTTGAAGATTATCCTGATTAATCATTTGAAGCCATGGATATCCAAATATGGTCATCGAGTCTTGTGACATGTTTGGATGTTATAAAAGAATCGATGTGCCTATCCAAATCATCCCGGAGTTCAGCTCTTGGTATTCTCAAAACTCGAGAAGTTGTTTTCAGACATCTCGGTTCGGACATTTCGTATTTTCTAGCCATGTCGGGCTGATTAACGTAGGATAAATCTAAAATGGATGTACGCCTACAGCCACGAGAGGCACAATCTTCAGGACGTCCGTCTCACTTTTTGGCTTCACCGACGACGTTGATATCGTAGCACGCAACTTTCAGACGATGGTGGAAACGTACATCATACTTAAGCTTGAAACTAGCCGGAGTGGGCTTGTCATTAATGCGTCAAAGACGAAAGACATGACGGGAAGAGACCCACGAGAAGACTACGAGTTCCGTTCGACGGTGATGAAATCTAGGTGGTAGACGAATTGGTGACCGCCGTTAATGACACCAACAGAGAGATACAAAAGCGCAGTATCGTGGCAATCGTGCCAACTTTGGACTCCGATTGAACAAGGTTTGCCGAACTACAAAGTTGTCCATCTACAAGACATTAATGAGATCGATGGTTCTCTACGGCAACGAAACATGGACAATACTCGGGGAGGACCAACGCGCCCCTGGTGGGTTTGGACGGTAGGTGTTGCGTTGGTCCTCCTACGGTGGAGTGGAAATGAAAGACGTATCATGGAGGAGACGAATAAATCAAGAATTGCATCAATTGCTGGGAGTACCAGTCGACTACGTTAGGCTAGGTATGTCGAAAGAATGTCGGACGACAGCCCAGTTAAAATGATTCTCGATCGGACAGGCACAAGAATTAGGGGCAAGTAGAAGGCGACCTGCGGACTCTTCGTAGAGTGAACGACTGGCGAAGTACAGCCATGAACCGAATCGAATGGAGACAAGTTCTGTATGCAGCAGAGGCAACCCCTTGGCCTGATTGGTGACATATCTGCAGGACATCCGAGCTGTAAGTCCTGACAACCTTCTAAGACGTTAGACGAACTTTTGAGACTTTTTTCTGGATTATTTCGGACAAATATGATGCCTAAACTAGAAATTATTCACAGTACAAGGACCGGAAAATGTCAAAATTAAATCGAAAAATTCCTCCAAAAACCCTCCAAAGCCAAGCCCCCTGCAGCCGTAAATTTAGTCAAACATTATTGAGCACGTCACTGAAGAAGTCTGCACATTGTAGACGAAATACGCGTTTCTGTCAGGATAAGCAATAAAGGGAGTTGGAACTAAATGAAAATTACTAATCCTTCTTCTCATTTTCTAGTTACAGTTATTCCGCAAAAAGCTCACACTCACGAGGATTCATTATTGAAGAACTTTAAAATCAATCCATCAGAAGGATTCGAAGACTTAAGCAGACATCGTTCATAAAGTTGTAGATTACAAATTGTGTTTTAGGACTCAGCGAAATCGAGTACAATGTTATGACAAGTATTTGTCGTTAAGAAGTTTCAGTAACTTGCTTGTGACTGAAATTAGTCGCATAGAAGTTATTTCAACCGATTTGTAATAAATGTCTATTAATTAGTCTAATTTTAGCTCATAAAGTTCAATCATTTCAGTAAATCAAGTTATGGATAGAGAACGATTCAATGTTAGTCCCTCCCTCTATCGACCCCCAATTCTTCACGCTTCAACCTAGAATAAATCCTGCCCCGGAGAATGCCCATCCTTAATCACCGACCTCTCGTTAACGATCAATTTAATAACAATGCGACCTTGCTCAACACAAAACGATAGCTCCATTATTGTCAGACCGCTCGTAATTATACGACGCCAACGAGGACGACTATTCATTCTTCCAAAATTAATAGGCGCTCACAATCCGCTCCGATTCGTTTGCACACACACATATGCGTTCCTTCCGATGGTTGGAGCACGTTGGAACCGCCATAAAACTGTCACTCCGTGCTTAACGATAAAAATTCTTTCACCTATTTTCCGTTCGCCAACCGCCACCGACAACCGAACTAGGGACGTCGGGCATGGATCATTAAAATTTAAAAGCCCCAAACAAGCGCATCCGCACGTGTTCATAAATCAACGATTGCTGGTGGCTTTTCGCCGGACCTTTTTTTCTGAGTTGGTTGGTCGATTATCGTTCCATTCGATTCTGCAAAAAAAAATTCGCCGGAATTTATGCAACACTCTCGATAGAAGAGACATGTCAAATTACCATGAAATAGCAAACTCATACGTAGGAATCATTTCGATGTAATCTCGAATTCAAACTTTTAATTAGATTCCTACCCCCTTACTGAAATTCCAGCGACAATGTCATGGAATCATTTTGCCCCCATATTCGGAAATCGTAATTAGAATCTCCGAGCCTGACGACGACATGCCAATAATAATCATTCCCATAACCCGGACCGGTTGCCTAACAACGGGCGCGCTTCCGATAGATGGCGGGGCAATCCATAATCCAACATTCAGGCGATCAGGTTTTCAATTCCGACTTTTTGCCGTTTTGCTGCTCTGCCGCTTGGATGCCAATTGGATTACTTTTTAACCCGTTTTGTTGTTTACGTGCGTTTGCATTCCTCGGCGAAAAAGGGAGAACAAAATATTTGTACGAAATTTGAAATGGTGCCAAATCGATTGCAGTCCTACGGCGAAGCTCCTGCCTCCTGGCTGGGGTTTTTGCGAAAAACTGACCATATTTCGTTGTGTGTGACATACTTATCGTTGTTGCCGACTCGAAGTTCAACCGATATAGTGTGAGAGAGGGAGAGGGTGGTGGAAGGAGTGCTTTCGATTGCAGATTGAATGCACGGTGAAGGGGAAGTACTCGAGTTTTGGAATTTAATATTGCAGTTTGTTGAAAACCTGCCGAAATTGGGGAAAGAAACTCTTCAGCAGCAATTGATAATGATAACATAATAAGCAATAATGCAGAGGTCCAAATCAGCTTCAATTATTAAAAATATCGAAAAACTTTCATCACACTTTATAAAGAAGCTCCAACAGCATCGTTACTGTTGGTAAAAATCGGTCAAAATCGACTCTAAAGCGATACTAAAATTCACCTTGTCTTTCCAATAAAAAATCACCAACGCACATTGTGAGCGGCCCCAAGGGGCATCCATACTACTGGTATAAATCGGTCCAAAATTGTTTTCAAGCGTTTTTAAATAACCTTATCTTTCCAATGAGAACCCACCCAAACACTTTGTATATGGTTCCAACAGCATCCTTACTGTTGGTTTAAATCAGTTCAAATCGTCTTTCTAGCGCTTTTAAAACCTACCCTGAATTCACAATGAACCACCATTAGACCTTAAAAGCGGCACCAACAGCATCCTTACTGTTGATTTAAATCAGTTCATAGCGGCTATTACCCGTTCTTCAAATTAATTTGTCTGCCTGATAAATATTCACCAACAGACTTTGCGAGTACCACTAGCAGCATCCCTGTTGATTTAAATCTGTCCAAATCGACTTTGCCTATGAATATCCTTCATCATGACATTTTGTGATAGTCTCCAGCAGCACCCTTACTGTTGGTATAAATCGGAATTCAAGCGTTATTAAAACCTAGACAACGAGAGTTCTGACTCTGATTTTTGACTACGCTTGATAGCCGCATTGTACCGATTCAAACCAACGGTAATCTTTACCGTTGGTTGGAATCGGTTTATTGCGGCTATTAAGCGTAGTCAAAAATCATGTTTTAATATTTAAACATATATTTGTGCATTTTCATAAAACGAACTTAATTTTTTTTTAAAACCGTGCAATATCGTAGTTGCTACTTCTTTACTGATCAGAACTAGTGTAATTGCACAGAAAACCACATAGATGGACCTTGGGAGTATGCTTTTACATCATCAATGTACAAGTTTACTAATTCTATTTATACCGGCGCTATTTATACATCAGTACAATTGCCAAGGGAAGGATAGTTGTGTTAGTGAGGCAGGTTATTTATAGATCATGGATTCACTGTGGTAAGTGAAGCGATGAATGAAATAAAGCGCAGTAGACTGCTTTTTATTTTGCATCTAGTGGTGATAGAAAGAGGCAAGTGACAACTGGCAAGGAAGGGTACGGGCCTGGGATTGAACTCCCGACCATCTGCTCAGTAAGCAGAACGGGTAACCACTGAGCTACCCAGCCTCGTCATTTCCTTAAACGAACTTAACGGATAATAATCTAAAAACATAGATAAACAAGAATTCAAAGTCTGCTGCCAACCCAATACTTTTATAAAACTTGCCAGTGATTTCTCGTGCTTGTGCTGCGTAGTTGTTCGGAAGTTCTTTGATGTGTAAATTGTTGTTTAGTTGTTTCAGAGCTATGAAGTTTATCTAATGTTGCAAAATGGTCCATTTATCTTCTTATCATACTACTGTCTTATCGTACAATGGTTTAGTTACTAAATGACGTTTGTTTATACTTGGGTTCGATCAGTTGTATCGTATTCAGTTTAGGTGTGTATTTATGTGACAAATTAGTAAAAGGAATGATCTCACCAAATTCTGCAGATTGTGCGTTCAGTTCGTTCCAACTTAGCAACAGTATACTTATTCAAATATAGTGTTCATCTCCTATATTCGCGTCTCCTTCCCTTTAGCTTTGTGTTTTTTCTCTCTTTTGTTTCGCTTTACGTTTCGTTCTTGAGTTTTCTTAATGAGACATTAGAAAAGAAGAAAAATAAAAACGAAACTTGTTCCAAACATGAATTTATCAGCAAATCACACGAACATTAAACATACGAGGGTCGTTAGAATGATTCATCCATCATGTTTTTCTCTATAACTTAATTTTCCTGATATACTGTATCAGCTTTACGGACAGTAAAGTATTGTTAAATCTTCACAGTCACAAATACGAGTAATTATTGAAAGATCCAGGCACTTTTGAGAAAATGGCAAGAACTCATTTCTTTTCTTCTCCCTTCTTACTTCTGACCTTTTGCCCTACTGACATAATTTTAACCTGTTACCTTTCGACTTTCTTTTGCTGTAAATTTTGATGTTTTCGACCTTTTAACCTCTGATTCTTTGTCCTACTAGAAAAAAATTAACCCTTTTTCTATTTTGACTTGAACTTAAACTTAAAGTAAATATTTCATTTCCATATTTGGACTGTAACCACTAGTCCTACTAGAATGAATTTGACCATATTTGTCCTTCGGCCTTTCGCTTCATTAGATTAAATTCGACATTTTCTTTCTTCGACTGTTAGCCATTTTGAACGACCTTTTCATTAAATTTTTTCAGCCTTATAACCTCTTTTCCTTCCCACTTTTAGTCAAAATTTTTCGTTCAAAACTTAGTACCTTCGAATATTCGTCTAACTGGAAGGAATTCGATCTTTTATCATTTCGACCATTTTGAGAGACTTGAAAGGTCTTCTCCTTTTGTCCTTTTCAATCTTCTAACCACAGAAATTTTGGCCTTCTTAAATGAATTCGATTTCTTTTCCTGACAACTTGGTTGTTTTTTTGCGACTTTTTCGAGCTTTCGCAATTTGAGCTCCGACTTGTTGTCTTACTAAAATGAATTCGAGGTTTTTTCCTTCGACTGTTACTGAATTTGAATTTTTCAATAGAATAAATTCGACCATTTGTCCTGTAAGGCATTTGAACTGACTTTCCTAGTTAAATATTTGTCTTTCGATCTTTTAACCTATGATCTTCTAAATTCTACATTTTGTCCTTTCGACTATTAGTCATATCGATCTTCTTTGTCCGTCAATTTTGTTGTTTTCGACCATATAATCTTGGGCTTTTTGTCCTACTAGAAAGGGTTTTTCTTTCGTTCCTTTTGAATGCTAGTTAATAACGGTTTTTCTTGTCAAAATTTGGTCAGTGACCTTTTGTACTATTAAAATAAATTCGACCTCTTCTCCTAGGACTTGCACTGAATTTGAATTTTCAAAGTTTGGTTCTTCGATCTTCCGACTCACTAGAATACAAATATACAACTTATATAAACCTTTTATTCTTATTTCCTTTCAATTGTAAATTATTTCGACCGACTTTCCCAATCAAATATTTGTCCTTCGACCTTCTGACCTCTGAAATTTTGCTCAACGGTTAGTCATTTCGATCTTCTGTTCCTGTCAATTTTGTTGTTTTTTGATCTTATAACCTCTGACCTTTTGTCCTTCGACTTTGAATTAATCCGAACTTTTCATTCGGTTTTTCTTCCATCAAGCTTTCGCTTCAGTCGAATAAATTAGACGTTTTGTCCTTACAACTTTGGGTTCTTTCGAACTTGAATCCTTCGACCTTTTGACTAATTAGAGTAAATTTAACCTTTCGTCCCTTCAACTAACAGTTATTTTTACCTTTGCTTTCATAATTTTGTTCGTCTAACTTTTAACCATGCCCTAAATGGAATAAATTCAACCTTCTTTCCTTCAACTTTTGGTTAGTTTGAACTTTTTGCCTTGCGTCCATCGACCTCACTAGAATAAAATTGACCTTTTATCCCCACAACTGTGAGTCATTTCGTCCGAGTTTGGGCTAGGAAATATTTGTCCTTCGACCTTGAAACCTTTGGATTGTTTTGACCTTTTTTTCTTTCGACTTCAAATCAATTTGGACTTTTCTGTCCTTCGACTAATCGTCTCACTAGAACCAATTCGACCTTAAGTCTTTTCGGCTGTTTGTCATTTCAACCTGCATTGCTGTTCAACCTTTGTCTCTTCACCTTATAAGCACTCACCTTTGATTGTATTTGAATGAACTCGACTTTTTATCTTGGCGCCAAAGGCTGAAAGTCTCTCAAAAATAGAAATCCTTTTTATCTCTTTTCGACTTTGTCATTTTGTCCTTTTCTTTTGAATCGATTTTTTTTTCCTTAGAGCTTAAGTTTTAGTCCAGTATTGTCTTTACGACTTAGAGTTTTTTCGACCTTTACTCTCATTCGATTTTGTTATCTTCTGACCTAACTAACGTTACTAGAATAATTTTACTCATTCGTTCCTTCAGTCAATTCGACCTTTTCTTTCAAAATTTCGATATTCGAGCTATCAATTTTTTCGCTAAATGATCTATCTTCCCTTCGACTTCCCTTCCCTGAAAAACATTTTTGATCTTTTGATCTCTCCCACGTATTTTCCACTTTGACTTTATTTTTCATAATTTCTTTGTCATTTCGACCTTTTCTTTTTCTTTCGACCGTTTGTTTTTCGCCCATTTGTTTAGACTTGAAGTAATGTATCCTATCGTTCCATCGTCATTTAAATTTTTTTTCTAAGCAGAGTTTTTTTCTTAGAGCTTTTTATAGTAAAATTTTGGTTCTTTCTTCCTTCGACTTTTAGTCATTTACTAAAATAGTCTAAGAAAAAAAATTAACGACGAAAGTTGAAAGAACAAATGGTCAAAAGGATAGTTATTCTCATTGTTGGTAGGAGATATGGAATGTATCGGAGAGTGGTTATAAATATTTTATTTTGAGCTTAAACTACTGCATATTATTTTAGCGTGTATTCGTATTGTTTACAGTTATTTGCCAAATGTCGCAGATTGAGCTTGAAGTATGAAAGAACATTCTACAAAACTTAGTGTACAGAAAGGATGTGATGGACACAAAGATTTTCAAAAAGAAAAAAAGTAAAAGTGCATCCAGCACGTGTAACACGAATGATTGAAAAATATTGTAAAAAGTATACCCTATAGAATGTACAACGGTTCTAGCAATCCCGAATTGGAGCAAAATGTCTTCGATCATATTCACGAGAACAAGTCAGCCTCTACCTGTGATTTGGCCAAGAAATACAAGACCGGCATAGGGATGATCTAGATGAAAAGAAATGATTTGAAGACATACAGGAAGCAGAAAGTACCAAAGCAATCTTCAGAGCAGAAGTGTCGTGCCGAAATGAGGGCCCGAATGCTGTACAACCGCATTTTGGACAATCCCTCATAGTGTGTGGATGGACGACGAAACTTATGTGAACGAGGATTCCGGAACACTGCCAGGACCTCAATTCTACACCATCTCGGTTGGAGAGAGCGTCCCAATTGCAGATACGACTGTTGCGACGGCAAACTTCGGTGAGAAGGTGCTCGTTTGGGAAACAATTTGCACATGCGGCTTGCGATTTTCCATTTTTTAAACAAAAGGAACAATAATTGCTGAAATTTACCGAAACTAGTGCTTGCAGAATAGGATGCTGCCCTCTACCCATTATGCTAGATCAACTCTACAGTGGTTTTCTGATAGCAACGTTGACTTTATTGAAAAAGATATCCCCAGCTACGACCGATCAAACGCTACTGGGCAATCGTCAAGCGGAACCTAAAATAAGTAGGTGCATGTCAGACTTCAAGAAGAGATCGTCAACAGCGTCCAGGAAGTGCACAAAAACCACTTAGCAGAACTGAACTTGGTGGAAGGTATAAAGACTGAAGTACGATCATATTAGCAAAATCAGCAATCTGATTAATTTGTTAGTTTAATAGATATTTTAATAAATTGTAAGAAATTAAATAAATTGCTTTAAAAATTCCAAATTGACTTAATTTTTATTTAATTTTACGAATGTTTATAACTTCTTTTCGATATACTCCTTAAGGTCAAAACGTCAAAAGATTTAAATTTGAATTTTAAAGAATGTTAGGGTCCACAAACTAAAGTAAATCTATATAAATAAAAATAAGTTGGGGTTTCCTTTGTCACGATTTAACTCGCGAGCGGAAGGACCGTTTGGCATGAAAATTTGTATGCAGGGGTTTTTGAGGCCGGGGAATATTTTTAAGATAGTAAGACACCCCTCCCTTCTCTGAAAGGGGGGGGCTCCCATACAAATGAAATACATTTTTCTGCATAACTCGAGAACTGATCAAGCAAAGGAACCCAAATTTAGCATGCGGAAGTTTTTGGAGGCAAGAAATGTTTCTATGGATGTTTGAGACCCCTCCCCTCTCTAGAATGGGAGGCTCCTATACAAATGAAACAGAAGTTTCTGCATATATCAAGAACTAATAAAGCAAATGGAACCAAATTTGGCATGTGGGGTTTTCTGGTGGCGAAAAATGTTTCTATGGTAGTTTGAGACCCCTCCCCTCTCCTAGAAAAGATGCTGTCATACAAATGTAGCTTAAATTTCTTCATAACTCTAGATCTAATAAAGCAAATGAAACCAAACTTGGCTTGCGGGGATTTTAAAGGCAATAAATGTTTCTACGGTAGTTCGAGACCCCTTCTCCCTCTCTGGTAGGGAGGGGGGGGGGGAGGATCCCATACAAATGAAACACGAATTTCTGCATAACTCAAGAACAAATCAAGCAAATGGAACCAAATTTGGCATGTGGAGGTTTTTGAAGGAAATAAATGTTTCTAAGGTGGTTTGAGATCCCTTCGCCTTCTGGAAGGGGAGACTCCCATAAAAAATAAACATAATTTTTAACATAACTCGAGAGCCAATGAAGCAAATGAAACCAAATTTGGCATGTTGAGGTCTTTGGAGGCAAGAAATGTTGTTATGGCACTTCATCACCCCTCCCCACTTTAAATGGGGGGAGGGCTCCCATACAAATAAAAAGCAAATTTCTGCATAACTCGAGAACTAATCAAGCAAATCGAATCAAATTTGATATGTGGGGGGTTTTGAAGGCAAGAATGTTTCTATGGTAGTTCAAGGCCCGCTTGAGGGAACATAGAAACGCCGTTGATAACGAAAGGCCCAATGAGTCAAGTGTAGCAGCACACTCTACCGGATCAGATCACAGAATAGATTGGGATCATGCAAAACTTAAAAAGTGCGTGAGAAAGGTTTCCCACCTGAATGCCTGGGAATCCATGTACATCGCCACCGCTGAGCAGCCGCTGATGAACGAGGACGAAGCTCCTATAGCTTCGTCTCTTTTCCACTTGACGAAACGGCAAATCAAATAGATCCAACCCAACAACCCCCCCTCCCACCTCTTCGACGTGTACTGTGCTAAGTACGAAGCAATTTTACTTTTGTGTCATCAGTTGGACATCTCCCCGTCGATGAGCTGCATCATGCTCGAAACCGGTCGGATAAAAAGGTAAATTTTGAAGTCCTTTTTCGTTTGTAAGAACTATAAGTGTTGTGTCCGTACTCGCGTCGCGTTTCCGTTGAGTGTAATGCTGTTCTTACGTTAGCACAAAAATCATAAATATGAGTGTAGTTCAAGGCCCCTTCCCTTTCTAAAGGAAGGGGCTTCAAACTAATGAAACTCAAATAATTATTATTATAATCGATGTGCCCAGTGCGATGGTTCGAGAACTAATCAAGCAAATGGAACCAAATTTGGAATGTGGGGGGTTTTGAATTCAATGATTGTATGGTGGTTTGAGAAACCACTCCCCTCTGGAAGGGAGGGCTCTCATACAAATGAAACACAAATTTCTACCAAAAAAGAGAATTATCTAGCTAAATTAAACACAAATCGTGTGTTTCTCGGATAAGAAGCATGTTTTGATAGAAGTTTGAACCCCTGCTTATTCAAGAAAAAAAACTCATTTAAAAAAAAACCATAAACGTGCCAGTTATATTAAATTTTCCTTCATTTAGTTGCAAGCGTAGCAGCGCACGCACCAGGCTAAGCTAGTATACAATGAAAATTAGAAACGTATTTTGGGAAAACCGAATCTATAATGTGGGAGCCGTACTTAAAAGAAGAACTTTTGTTCTTCTGTAAACCTTTTGTTTTACGATCATTTCTTTGGTTACTTTGCGCTTTCGGTTTTCTGCAAATCGACCCTTCGCCTTGAAATCCTCAAATTTCAGTGACGATTTGGCCAAAATCTGACTCAAATTCATTAATCATTCAAGAAACGAAAGTTGAATCCCCCAAATTTAACCCAAAGCCGGCGTCTTTATTTTAACCGTACACACACCTCTCTGCATGAGCTTTCCACACAATGTTATTTCACCCTTTTTTTGTCACCAATATAATATCGACAGCGACGGAACGAGGCCGGCGCCCACACACGTTTCCGGACCACGTGCTTTCGTCCGGATAGCGCCACCGATAACCTTTTATGCTTGGTTCCGCTTGGATGCTTGGTTCGGTTCGACTCGGATTGTGTGACGGTATGGGCTATGTGGCCTATGCAGAAGAATTTGGAGGTGGAGGTGCGAGTAGTATAAATTTGGGCGAGTTACTCCTTTGTCGTTAGCGGCGTTTTGTTTCAGTGTAGCTAAGGGTTTGCAATTATAGGTGGATGATATCGTGTGATTCGTGCTGCTGTTAGTCGGATAATGGGTTCCGCGATGATAGATTTAACAAACCGTAAGCGGGAGATTGGGAAGTCATATGTTGGATTCAGTGGGCTTCGTGAAAGCTGCCCAGAAGATATCACGGTAAACGTAGTCTACGTGTCATTTTAATCGAAAGATACTAGGAATGATAGAGGAAATGATGAGGAATGATTCCTCTAGGAATGATAGAGGAAACTTAAGAGCCATCACCCTCTATTATTTCAAACGACCTGATGATGAAAAACGAAAATTGGAAACACTGACATCCGAATATAGGTATCACAGATAAAAAGAAGCAATGAATTTTAACGCCTGATAATGCCAGATAACGCCTGAATCTAGCCTGTTGTATGAAAGATTGCAAACAGTTCTGTATGGCGCATGAAAGATTGCAAACGATTTCGTTGTTTACGCCTCCTTTGGCTTGGAATTAAACGAGGGAAAATTTTACGCGCCTGTTTAAATTTTTTCTGTGTGCTAAATGAGGAATTCGTTTAGGATTCAAAATTAAAGCCATAATTCAAACAAATCTCCTACAGTTCTCGTCCAGTTCCGATCATCCATACTGGAAATTTCCCTATTCAGCTGACATCTACCGATCGATCGACTCGATAATTTCCGAAGGGCACACCGGACGGTGCTGTCACAATCGATCAAACCCATCTGGACAAAAATCGTTCGAGCCGTCCAGATGGAAATGACCTCCGCTGCAACTCCGCCGGTCGGTGGTAATTCGCCCGCACAAACACAACCACCGATGATCAACGTGAAATTTGCGGTGCGCAATTACGTGACCGGCGTAAATTTATATTCATTGCGACAATCGACAATCGGCTTCACCACCGTTACTTCGGGACGACGACGGACGTGACGGTTAGCCGTCACCAACGTCAACGCATATTGCACACATCGATTGGTTCGGAATTTAACTGTTTTAATTTGACTGCGATCCGATGTGTGTCGTCAGCGGTTGCGTAACTTCGACGAGTCTGTCGACGAGTTTTGACAAATAATCTTCTTGTCGACGAGTTTTGGCAAATAATCTCCAAGAGTTCGATTCTCAGTAGGCCAGCGCGGTTTCGATCAGTCAATGAAAGCGAAACTCGATTGTTTACTCTTTTTGGGATGCAAATAGTGGGCGAAATTTGAATAACTCCATCCAGATGTGTGTTTAAAGTTGTTAATTCGCTCCTCAAAGGCTGCTCTTTGTTTTGTTGAATTTGATCTCCTCACGCCAATGCTGGTGCCACTACTATTGATGTTGTTGTTGTTTTAGTTAACGAAAACAACACGGAGCGCAAACTATCTCGGATTTCACCTACTCAGCGCTGTGCCGTGGAAGTGTGTCACTGCCAGGCCATCGTCATTTCTGCAGGGGTGGGCGTTCCTTCAATTTCGGAAACCTGAAGACCCTGACATTCAGCTGATGGGAGCTGGTGACAGACGAGCTTCTTGTGACGTCCAATTTCACAATCAGCAAAGAACAATTCGATTTACTCCTTCCTTTTTGCTCTCTTTTTCTTTTCTTTGGGAGTGCGTGGGTTGCCATGGTTTTATCGCTTGCGGGCGTTTTTTATGGCCATATGGGCAAAAAGCATTCTTTCGAAAAGTGATGTCTCTAAAGCGGTTCTCTTCGGCGAATTTATTTGAATTTTAAATTTACCACAACATACGTTTTTTTTTAAGAGTCAACAAGTCGTGCGAATGGTTAGGCAGCAAAAACAAGTCAACAATCTAAATGCTTGCCTGTTGACATTATTCGTCGTATGAAATGTCGTCGTGATGGGTTTTTAGTTCGGTTTGTAGTGATCTCTTTCATTTCGTAAGTTAAGTGCACCACATGCGAATTCCTATACGATAGTGCAGTGAATGGCAATGAAAGAATATCTTAGCTTTTGATCGATTCACTTCATCGACTTTCTGTTCTCTGAATATCGCGGATTTAAGCGCATTTTCCCTAGAATTAGTTGTTGGAACCATACACTGACATAGTCTGCTGTTGACCTATGCTTCGTTTATTTTACCGTGATAAATCCGAGCAGAGAATAGGCCGTTTTCATCTAGAAAATAAAGGGTGTTCCGATCAAAATTTGGTCAAACAGTAATGCGCGTGAGTCGATCAAAGTTTTTCTTAATAAGTCAAATTCTTTTTTTAAGGAATATTTCTTTTCCGAAATATTCGGCTAAGCTTCCTTTTTACCGAATGCGAATTGCCGGGCCATAAGATTTTGTACAGTCTCCTTGGCCACTTTATTCGCCGCAGAACGCCAGTTTGCCTTGAACTATTTCTCGCTCACAACAGCTTTTTGAGTCTTCTTAAGATTCCGCTTGACGATGGCCCAATATTGTGCGATTGGGCGAAGCTCTGGCGTGTTGGCAGGGTTCTTGTCCTTGGGCACCACTTGAACATTGATTGCAGCATAGCACTCCGGCCTAAATAGAACGGAACAATTGTGTCGCTTCAGGAAAGGCAGTAGAAGTTTTTGTAGGCACTTGCTCAGATAAATTTCCTGGTTGACGGTTCTGGTCGCAATGCAAAAGTTGCCACACCAGCTATACATTCGCGAACTTTGACAGTTTAATGTGCTTGAAAATATCTGCCACCTTTCCCTGTCCAGGAAGCTGTATAAAGTCTACCTTAACGTAAGTTTCATCATCCTTTACCATGCAATCAAACTTCGTCAGCATCGTCGTGTACAACTTTCACGATCGTGCCTTGGCCGACATGTTTAGTTTTTCGTCGCGACTTTCTTGTAAGTCGACAGTCCAGCTCGTTGTTTAGATCTACCCATGGTTAAAGGCGCCACTCCCAGCTTCTTTGTGACATCTGCGACGGAGAGGTTGGGATTCCGCTCGAAACAGAGGGCAACTCTTTGTGTTGTCGTTGTGGCCTCCGGCTTTCGATTTCCCCCCGATCTAGCTTCCTGGCTGTCGACAAACGTTCACCGAACACTTTTAATACGTTGGCAACAGTTGATTTAGCCACATTCAAAAATTTCGCCAACTTGGCGTGAGAGTAGTTTGGATTTTCGCCATGCACGTGCAAAATTTTGATGCATTGCTTCTCTTCCTTCGACGACATTTTGATAACTGAAGTGCTAATCTCAAAATCAAAATAGAGGCATGATGCTACACGCACACATCTTCAAAATGAGGGATGAGCAAACATTTTTTAATGCACGATGAAAGGAAACGCGTCAAGTTTAAGCCGACCAAATTTTGATCGAAACACCCTTTAATGGAATTCGAAGCATGGCCGCCAGAGTATTAACCGCCCAGGTTATTCGCGAGGCTACTCGGGTTATCAGGAATTTCACTGCCCCAGGACCTGATTTTATGCATAACTACTGGTATAAGAAGTTCTCCTCAATGCATGGACGAATGGCGGGGTGATTTAATATGGTCCTAGAGTAACCCCAGCGGCTGCCAGAATTCATTAATAGAGGGGTAACCTATCTTCTACCCAACGACCAAAATACGGCTAATCCAGCCAAGTATAGGCCAATAACATGTCAAGATTGTACAAAGTGCTTTCGCCAGTAATCAACCGAAAGGTACAAATCCATTGCGATGCGAACAATGTCATGACCGTAGACCAGAAGGGCTGCTGGAAAAACACACAAGGCTACAAAGATCAGGTCATGCAGGTGATGCAAAGGTGTCTGAACGAGGGCGTCGTTCCGGACGCCTGGAAAATTCAGACCCTAGTGTTGCTACCTAAGACATGGAAGCCACCAGGGGATCCATCGGCATATAGACCTATATGTCTGTCGCATACAGCAGGTAAGGTGCTTGAGAGGGTAATCCTCAACAGACTGACAAAATACACGGAGGTTATAGGCGGTCTGTCTAACACAACCATTTTGGCTTCCTTGACGTGAGAAATGCGTTCAATAGCGCCACTTGGGTGGCTATCGCCGACTCACTCCAACACCTTCAGGTTCCAGGGTACCTGCACATGATTCTTGGAAGCTACTTCCAAAATCACGTACTGGTATACAACACAGAGGTAGGCCAGAAACGTGTTCAGTCACCGCAGGCGTCCCACAAGGTTCGATCCTGGGTCCGGTGCTATGGAACACGATGTACGACGAGGTACTTGCGGCTTGAGTTCCCGAGCGGGGTGAAAATAGTCGGGTTCGCGGACGACATTACCCTGGAGATATGTGGTGAATCCATTGAAGAGGTCGAGTTAACGGCCTCGCACTCCATCGGCGACGTGGCGGGATGGATGAGCTTCAAGCAATTGGAGCTAGCCCACCATAAGACTGAGGTCACGGTGGTTAATATTCGGAAATCGGAACAACATGCGACGATCAGTGCAGGTAACTGCCCAATCGAATCGTAGAGGTCTTTGGGGTATCTTGAAGTCATGATCGACGATAAGCTGTCCTTCGTCAGTCACGTCGATTACGTCGATTATCTAGCACGATGGCAAATAGCTCGGCGGTGCAAGGGAGTAAGCTTAAACTCCTGGTCAGAGCCGCCCTGTCTATACTTGGGTACGGAGGGCCGGCATGGATCACTGCCTTGAGTACCAAGAGCTACGTTAGTAAGCTAGAGAGCACGCACAAGCTTAAGTTCCTAAGAGTGGTTAGTGCATACCCAACAGTATCACGCGACGCGGTCTGCGTCCTAGCGGAGATGATGCCAATAGGCATGGTCATAAAAGAGGACGTAGAGTGCTTCGAACAATGTGGAAGAGGTATTCGGAAAACCACTAGAGCCGCATCCATGGTTAAGTGGCAAAGGGAATGGAACAACTCCAGCAAATGTCGGTGGACCCACCGACTAATCCCGGAATTAATCGGGTGGGTCGGTAGGCGACACGGTGAAGTGAACTTCCACTTAAAGCAGATATTGTCTGGCCACGGCTGTTTAGACAATACCTGCACGAATATGGGCATGCACAGTCCTCCGCACTGCGGAACATGTGTTCTTCGCATGTCCGGCGCGAGATTCGGCATGATAGTCGTAAGCGATCACGATACGACTCCGTTTAGAGGATGTGCCAGGACCGGGACGTCTGGGACGTGGTATGCATAGCAGCCTCCCAGATCGTCCTCGATCCCCAATAAAAATGGCGAAACGACCAATGGCAGGTCGCAGGGACCACCTAAGTACTAAAGCCCTAAGTAGTTAGACATAGTGGGTGTTTAACAAGCACAATAGCCCCTCCCCGAAGTAATACCGAAAGGTGGTTCCCGGGAGGGTCCAGGGCTTAAGACACGGGTGGGATTTTAGTTGGTCGAGGAGTTGGCACCCTCATTCCTACACCCTGAGTTCTTCAGTTGTGTGGTTGCAGATTTTCCATCCCGTCTAAAAAAAAAAAGACGTTACAAAAGCTTGGAATTTCTTGGAAGAACAACAGCCATTCTGAGATAATCTTCAGATGTTCTAGGTAAGAAAAACTAACTTGGATTTCAAAACCCAAAATCTACAGTTGTAACTTTACTTTTCTGGACTCAAGAAAGCAACACTATGTATTTGACCAAATTAAATGAGGTATCTTGGGATATTCTAGGTCACCAAAACTGCCCTTGTGATCAGAAGTTAGGTTCTACAGTCGTAGAAGTAGCTTTATTTACCTATGAAAGATGACGATATGCACTCAAACACGTTCAGTCACTATCAGATTACCTAGGGATGCTCAAGTCAAAAATAAAACTAACATTGATTTCAGAACTTAAGATATACAGTAGTAACCGGAGTCTTTTGGGCTATATAAAGCTACGATAAATATTAAAACATTATAAATGGATATTCTGAAACGTTTACATACATCATAGGATAGCGTTCTTAGTTTCAGGTCATCCAAACCTTCCAACCTTAACTTCAAAAGTTAAGGTCTACATTCTTAACAATAGTTTTATGGGCTGTACAAAGCTAAAATACATATTCAAACATATTCAATCAACCATCTGTGACGCGCCAGAGCCACCACGGTCTTTCAGGACATTCACTGAATATGTTTGAACAAAATTTCGTATCTTTGTATATTGGATAAAGCTACTGTTACGACAATAGATCTTAAGTTCTGACCTCCAAGACAGCTTGTTTGGCATAGAATATCCCAAGATTATCTACTAGTGTCTATTGGTCTTCCAGGGCAATTATTGAATATAATTTAGTACATTTCGTAACTTTGTATTGTAGATAAAGTTACTGTTGTTACTGTAGATCTTAAGTTCTGAAGTCCAAAACAGTTTGGACGACATAGAATATCCCAATCGCACAATGTCTGATGGTCATCCATGACATTAATTCAATGTGATTGAATCTATACCGTAACTTTGTACAGCGGATAGAGCTACTGTTACAACAGTAGCTCTTAAGTTCTGAACTCCAGGATGACATAGAATATCCCAAGATTATCTCCTAGTGTCTGATGGTCTTGCAAGACATTCATTGAATATGATTGAATTTATAACCTTAACTTTGTACAGCGGATAGACCTACTGTTACAACAGTAGCTCTTAAGTTCTGAGCTCCAGGACAGCTTGTTCGGCATAGCATATCCCAAGATTATCGCATAATGTCTAATGGTCTTCCAGGTCAATGAATGAATATGATTGAATAGATGCCGTAACTTTGTACAGCGGGTAGAGCTACTGTTACAACTGCAGATCTCAAGTTCTAAACTCCAAAACAGTTTGGACAACATAGAATATCCCAAGATAATCTCCTACTGTCCGTTGGTCTTCCAGGACATGCATTCAACATGATTGCATTTATACCGTAACTTTGTACAGCGGATAGAGCTACTGTTACAACTGTAGATCTTAAGTTCTGATCTCCAGAAGAGTTTGAACAACATAGAATATCCCAAGATTATCTCCTAGTGTGCGTTGGTCTTCCAGGGCATTCATTGAATATGATGGAATTTATAACCGTAACTGTGTACAGCGGATAGAGCTACTGTTACAACTGTAGATCTTAAGTTCTGAACTTTACGACAGTTTGGACGAACTAGCACATTTCAAAAAAAAATATTTCCTACTTTTTTAATCATTTCTCTGTTGTTGAGCACCAAATCAATTACAATACACCAAATTGAAAAATTTAGGCCTGAAAGGGATAATTTCCCAAGTAACGTTGCCAAAATCATCCAGTTTTATTAAGATTTTATGAAAGCAACTAGAAATCAATTTGGTTTTATTATGGCACCAAGAGTTGCCAATAGGTTTCATATTTTAGTCACGTGTGTGAAAGATATTAAAACCTTGTTTTCTCAAATTTCCTTCACTCCTATCGAATTTTTTATTTCGACTTTATTAACTCGTAAAATGCTGTTTTAAGATTCATTCATATTATCTTATGATGGTCAGTTGAACAAGCATTTTAATACCAGTTCGCCTCCAATAAATGCATTAACTGGCAAATTGGCATTGAGGAAAATCATGTTGTTTTAAAAACAGCAAAAACATGAATAAACTATAAATAGTTTTCTAGTAGTCATTGCACGGTGGTCCAGAAAGCGAATTTATCTGGAAAGATACATTTTCAGCCTAAGTTTGAAGTTTTGGAGCAAAATGGTCTTTCACAAAGTAGTTTCTTAATAACAAGGCGCTTCTTTTGGTGTGAATGAAAACCAGGGTGGTCCGTATTTTCAGAAAATCCGAAAATCTAACTTTTTTATTGGCAGAAAAAAAGCATACATTATTTGAAAAAGCTGTAGAATAAATAATGTCAAGCAACTATGATGCTATAATCTTTTCTGTACCTTTTGAAATGACCGAATTAGATTGCTCTAACCTTTTTATTCTAAATTTGCCCACAACGATTTTTATAACAGATGATTTTTATAACATGAAGAGATAAAAGTTTTGACGTATAAATCCTTGCCGATGTCTCTTACCGTTAGCAAGTAATTAACGATTTTCTTATAAAATTACTCATTTTAAAAAAATAACCTATGTCCAGTTTTCAGACATGATATGCAATGATAAAAATCCTTTCAAATGCTGTTAAGAAATATTTTTTTGGTTTACCCTCAACTAGACATTTGAAACATTTGAAAAAGGCCTATTTTGTTTACAAAAACCATAATAACTTTTGTTTGACATACGATAGAGACAATTTCAGCACACCAAAAGTTGTAACGTTTATTGTTCTAGAATCAATGCGGAGACAACTTTGCTGAAAAATTTGAAATAAAAAAGTTACAGCAAAATAGCTGATTTTTATAGGGACACCCTAAGCTACGTAGGAAAAAATGCTCTGATTCGGCCAACTCAAAAGATACAGAAAAAATTATACCATCAAAGTTGCTTGAAATTATTTATTCTAAAATTTTTCCGAATAACATATGCCTTTATTTCTGCAAACAAAAAGTTAGATTTTCGATTTCTCTGAAAATAAGGACCACCCTAATTTTCATTAACACAAAAAAAAACGCCTTGTTATTAAAAACAACTTTGTGGAAGAACATTTTTCTCCAAAACTTCAAACTTATGCTGAAAATGTATCTTTTCAGCTAAATTCGCATTCTGAATCACCGTCCATTGCGAAGATAAATTGGCTTTTTGGCAAGATTGTGATTTCTTACAATCGCCATATTGAAATATGAGAGATAATTTTAAATGCATTGCAAATGAATTGTAGATTGGAAACCAATTTACCTTACTGAGTTTCATCAATTTTCAGGAAATTTATGATTAATTTATCGAATATATTTGTTTTTGTTGTTCGTAAACACGTTATTTCCGATGCGCATTAATTTTCGGCTCTTATCGTGCCAATATTCACCATAACATTAAATGCGCATATGATTTGGTGCATGATATGCGGTGAAAAAATCAATTTGGTTTGAATATCTTGCTATCAAACAAAATTTAACGCAGCACTTGAACATTTTGCTTAGATATTATTTACTGCTAAATGAATCAGAAGAACGGAGAATCGAACAAAGCAGAACCGAAAAAAAACAACCACGATATCACAGTGAAAATTGACAGCCGTGGCCATTTGGCCATATTCTGGTTTTCATGGCAGCCAATAGGTTTTATGAACTTTCTTAAGTGAGCATAACATCTTTCACTAGAACATTTTCAAAATCGTTATGGTTTTATAACGATTGTTTTCACAATCATCTATAGAGTAGGCTACTTTGAACAAATTTAGGCTTTAATGAAGTTGGTAGACAAAACAGTTTTGAATGTAGTTTTATCAATAAAGCCGGGAGGAGTGCTATACGGCTGGAATGAAACTAAAATAGTTACTTGGGTTGTGATCACCAGTGTTTACACATTTAAGATGCGTGCTCATGCCAAGCATTACCTGTTGACTCTCTGTGTAATTTCAGCTGATCTATCAATAACGTAGTAGCAACCTCGGGCGGTCAAGCACGCTCAAGCTCGCTCCCAATTTTAGATTCTTATTCTACACTCAGCGAAATAAAGTTTCGATATTCATGAGAGTGCATTATGATTATTTGCTATAAGAAATCAGTATGAATTTCATGAATTTATCTTATGAAATATAACGATGTCGAAAAAATAAAAATATGGAGCAACCTGGACTCGAACCTTGAACGTTGAGGTATGGGCCCAGTGACTTTCCCACTAGTATATATCAATACTTGTAATCAGGAAAGCTTAAAGGCGTACAAGAACAACGTCGTGTGAAACAAAATCCATTCATATGTCAGCCTTATGAAATTCCATAGGATCGTTCATAAGTTCAACCTTATGAAATTCTTAAGATTATTTGGCTGAGTGTACGTCAAATGCATTCACGTCTGATCGAAGTGCTCCGGAAATCTCATCACAAATAACACCCCAGACTCATCACGCTCAATCGAATTGCGTTCCACTGACCTCGGGTCACCCTTAGGCATCAAAACAATCAAAAGGCTCATGGAAAAAAAAAATGCAACTCACTTAATCCAGGGACACACAAGGGCACCACTTAATTATTTCAATTAGCTCAAAGTTCAACTCGTCAACCGAAAAAAAAATCCACTCCTCATCGCTCATTCTACTGGTGTTTGGTTCGAGCCGGAGGTGAGAGGCGCGCACGCGAGTCAAATAAAGACAAAAACCGACGACAAGCTCAACAACAACAACAACAGATCAAGTTATGTGCGGTGTTCGCTTGCCTGCCTCGAGCCAGGCACAGCAAAGAAGGTGACAAAAGTCGTGTACGTGAAAATAAAAATAAATCTCGATTTGCTTTACAAGTGCACAATTTGAGCTCCTCAGCTCCGATTCCGACTCGAGCTGCACCCCCTCCTCCCTGGCCTACTGAGGTATTGAATTGCACTTGTTGCACATACAACACAAACAGTCAGCCAGTGAGGTTTAAATCGAAATCAGCAGGTCGTCCGGCCGATCCGATCGACGAAACTTGATGACCGTGACATCGTAAACTAGTCAGCTGGTCGCCCGCTTCACGACTAGGGGTGCTCAGGATGAGCGCGCGAGTGACTGTCATTGTTGTTCTACATACAATACAACGCGCGATGATTGTCACCACCACCGCCAAAAAAAATTCTAGCTCAGAGATGAAAGTCGATCGTCGATGGTCGCTTCGCCGAGTCAAGGTGACGGGCTGACGCGACGCGGACCGAATCGAAAGAGCTATTCTTGAACTTTTTGCCTCTCGGCGATCGGATCGGATGGGATTGTTTTTCTTTCTTCACCTCTCTGTGATGGGGGGGACCGAAATAAATCACCGCTTCTTACCATCTGACAGATCATCATCATCATCATCGCCACCTTCGATGGACAAACGGGACAAAGAGGGTTTGTCACGAGTTCAAACATGAGGAAGCTTACCTGCAATGAAGGAAGGAAAGAGAAGGGTGATTGTTAATTAAGTTTAAACGACATGTTTCATATTTTTTTGGTGGGCTAAAATTTACGATTTTTGTCTCGTCAGTCGTCGGGTGCGGTACTAGATCGATTGGAACTCAATGATGTCAATTCAAAAATAGAAACCTCTTCCGCCAGCACCATCACACATAGAAAGAAATCAATGACAGAGATGATCACAGCAAGCGCGGACTGAAGCGAGTGGAAATAGTTTGACCGTAGAAAGAAGAGGCCCAACACACGTGATCCTATACGGATTCCCCCTCAGTTCCATGCCTAGTCGTTGTTGGCGAAACCGCGATTGTGTAATGATCCTGACCGGTTCGCTTTGTCTGTGGTTATGTTTTCACTTTTCATCATTTAGCAATCGTTTTCCTCTGCATCCGCGTTCGAACGAGTGCCGCACTCACTGACTTCCAAACGTGCGAGCTTTTAAGAGCCTGCCTACTTTGTTCGGGGAGTGAATAGATTAGGGTTAGTTTTACGATTTCAACCAAGGTCGCTAGTAAAAAATCATCATTTTTCATCTTCGATCGGTTGCTGTTTTCTATTTCTCACCACGCTACGTGACCGTGTCCGAGGGGTAAAAAAAACATGTCCCAACATAAATCATCTTCACGGGGAAATCAATTCCGCACCTTAGTTCGACGGCGATAACCCTTGGCAACGACGATGGCTTGCTGACCACTCCCAAAAAAAATGAGAACCTGACACCAAATCTAATCAATTTTCTGTTCATTTTTTATGACCAGCTTGACCCAGTTGGGTTAGAAGGAAACTCATTCGTTTCAGAACTTGTCGAACGTAATCTTGTACCGTTGGAAGTTGCTAATTTCGCACGTAATAAAATCTATATTTGCGAGCAAAATTACTTGAAGAAATCCGACTAACTGATTGTTGTAATGAATTTCAAATTCATCGGGACTCAATCCGATTGAGGCACAACTGCGATGACCCCTCCAACAAAGGAAGGGTTAATTTCGACCAACAGTAAATTACCCGCTATGGACGGGAGCTAAAGTAGCTGAACTGACAGCCCGATTCTCCCTATGCGATTAATGAGATGACGCGGGTTGATGATAATGATGGTAACCATGGTTTCTTTCTTTTTTTTTCGTTTTTTGTCGTCTCTCGTTGCTAGGGGTTGATGACGTGTGACAGGTTTATGAGTTCGTTTATTTTTTCTGCTGCTGGTTCTCCTGGTAGCGGCTAAAGCCTCGAATGTCGGTCATGTATTTACCACCGCCCTTGTTCGAATCCATTAATGGCGGCTGGGGAGGAGGTTATGTTTTTGTTCAATCGTGCCTTTTGACCACTAATCCGATAAATGTACCGGGGGATTATCTCACGAGGAGTTATCTATTGAACTTACAGGGAAAATAAGCACTAAATGGCATCTTTGTCCAGTAGTAGTGTATTTATTGGTCGGTTGGTGAATCTTACTGTCAATCGATTTTGGGGAAGCCTTCTCCCTCGGATGGTTCGGAAGTCTCTTCATCTTTAGCATTTCAAGCTTATTGCTTTCACAAATTGCTTATTGCTTGCTCTAAAATTAGTGTTCTAAATGCACTTCGACCGTTATTAATTGAGAGCTATCAATACAAGGTACCAATTTTGCATTAGTATGATTGTGTGGTAAGAACAATCATACCCTTTGCCCAAGGTGTCGAGAGTTTTTTCTTAACCAAAAATTCCTAGACCAGACCGGGAATCGAACCCAGCCACCTCCAGCATGGTGTTGCTTTGTAGCTGCGCCTTTACCGACTGAGATAAGGGAGGTTCGGGAGATAAAGCGCACATTTCCAGACTTT
Source organism: Aedes japonicus (assembly GCA_034211315.2). NCBI lineage: Eukaryota > Metazoa > Arthropoda > Insecta > Diptera > Culicidae > Aedes > Aedes japonicus. Next base: position 106,558 of record JASCZW010005291.1, on the reverse strand, counting down.
TACGGTGAACAAGAATAAGGTTCTATTTTACCGAAACACTATAAATACTTTTTCGTAAATTCGCAGACATTCGTTTTGTAAACACATTTTCCTTATATTGGACTCATGTTTCATACATTTTAAGCAAAATTTGTACTACTTGTCTTGCACGAATTTCGTACGGACTAGCCAATCGTTGCTTCTCTTCTATCGCACTCGAATATGTTAGTGTTGGTGCTGTGAGCATGAGCATGATTGACCGCCCAAGGTTGCTACTCCGTTATTGCCAAATCAGCTTTTATTACACAGAGAACCAACGGACGATGAACTAACATACACAGGGCTGGTAGCGGTTATCTGATGTAATAATAGTGACTTTAGTGACCAAAATGTCCAAAATAGTGATCAAATAGTGACTTAGAGGAAATTAAAAAGTGACCAAATAGTGATTTTGGGATAATTAATGATTAAATACAAGTGACTTTATTGAGTGTTTGCTATTTGTTTGGTTTCCTTGCAAAGAAACCTGTGAAAAGACTCGCCTTTTTTCTCTACGGCCTCTTAAACATGATCGGCAGCTCGGTTTTGCGAAGACTAGTAGCTTCTTGATTATCGAGATTTTCAAACCTGGGCTGGTTCATCCCCTGTCGTAGTCACTCAAACACGTTTTGGGTATTTTTGTAACCTTTCTGGGGGTGAGATTCGAAATCGTGGCTTTGGCGTGAGAGGTATGGATGCTAACCACTACGCCGGTTCCACTTGCATCATAATATGGTTCTTAATGGCTTTCAAGAGGTGCGTGTTTGCTCCCATAAACAATCCGACATTATAAAAAATCGGGAATTACGATTAACACACTTGTTAGAACGTAGTTATCAGCATTTCACCTTTTCTCGAACTCATCCCTGCAAAGTATCTTCAACTTTTTTTCGATCGACGATTTCAAGTTATTCATTTGTTGCTGTTGTAGCTCTTACTTTTTAGCTAGCTTCTTACGTTTTTCTTTTCTTTCGTCCTTTTTTTCAGTTTTTGATGTTTCAAATATTGCTAATAATTAGCATATACTTCTTTAGCCATCATCGGCAGTTCTTTGGGGATAGGAACTAGATGCGGCTCATTTCCGAATAACTTCAATCACCATCAAAGAGTTTAATGTTCTCTCACACATTGATGAGCGATCGTCGGTAAGGTTCCTAGCCGTCGTCGAAAATCCTCGCTCGACATCAGTATTTCCATGGGATACCGTCAAAGCTGCTATTACAACGGCCTATACCAACGGATATTTAGTTTCACCTCTAGCTTCCTTCGTGCTAAAGAACTGATCCCAATAGTCCTCAATTCTCCATTTTGCACTGTACTACTGCATAGACTATGCTCAACAAAGGCGTTCCGAATTCACGATTTCCACGAACGAATTTTGAAAACAACCTAGTCTTCGTTATCGGGACAGGTTTCTTGGGCACATGAACCGTGAAATAATCAAAAGGTGCAGACCACTGTTAAACGATTCTTTCTGTTGTATCTCGCAGAGTTAATCACCTTCATATGACGCGTTTAATAAAACGGTGTGACGGTAATTCAAACTCTTGCTGTATATTTTCAAACTCTTCCAGTCGTTATGGCTAACCTTAACTGCATTAACATGAGAAGATACAGCGATAACACAGCATTCTGCAAAGCATCACTCAACTTCTCAAGGATATCTCCGGCTTTGACAAAACCGATGATGAACTTTTGACCCAGATATGTCTCTTGAATCCAGGTGGTTCAACGGCCCAGATTTCCTTTGGAATCCGGAAGATGCGTGGCCATCGCGAGTACCGAGAGGCAGCAATACCAATATCGAGCTTCGTCCGCATCTGTTGGCGCACTTCACCAGGCCTGATTCAGCCATCAACGTCTTCAGCTGGAAGCGGATGATCAAAGTAGCTGCAATTATACATCGTTTCCCTGTGAGCTGCCGTCTCAAGAAGCAAGCCAATCAGTTCTTTGTGGTTCCCCGTCCACGGAGGAACTGCAGGTTGCCGAACGCTACGTGATTCGTCAAGCCCAGCGAGAAGCCTACCCGGATGAAGTATCCACTCTACTTAAACTTACAAGTGATTCAAACAAGTCCATCCCCAAGACCAGCCAATTATTCAAGCTTACACCCTGGCTGGATGACCATGGGCTAATGAGAATGCGAGGAAGAATCTGAGGATGCCAAAAACCCAATTATCCTCCCACGTGACCACCACTTCACCAGAGTCATTATCGCACATTACCACAACAACTACCACTACCAAAACCATGACACAGCTATGAATGAAATCCGACAGAGGTACTGTATACCTCGACTAGGGGGCGACCTACGGATTGCCAACACCTACAATTGCCAACACTGCAAGAACCAACGCGCCCTTCCACAGTCTCCAATTATGGCCGACCTCCCTTCAGAGCGACTTGATGTGTTTACTCGCGCTTTCACCCATGTAGGCGTCGATTACTTTGGCCCAATGGAAGTCATCGTAGGCGGACGCGTGGAGAAACGATGAGGAATGCTGATCACATGCCTGACCACCCGCGCAATCCACATCAAAGTCGTCCACACCCTGAACACTAACTCATGCATCATGGGACTCCGCAACTTCACAGCACGTCGAGGTAGCCCCAAGACCATCTATAGCGATCGTGGAACGTGCTTCATTGGTGCGAGTCGTGAATTACGAGAAGCCGCCAAAACCATCACCAAGGCGAGATGATGAAGAAGTTCGGATTTAAACCAACAGTAAGGATGCTGGCCACTTACAAGTGTGGGTGATTTATTTCAATAGAATACAAGAATACATTTTTAAGGAAATATTATGTATAAAATAAAAGCAATGAACAGAAAGATTTTTATAAAACAAATAAATTGTGAAAGGTTCAACTATCTTTCGTTGGACTTGTTTCACTAGAGATGCTAAAATAATGAATAGAAAAACAAGATATTTTAAATAAAATATCATGTAGTATAACAAAGTATCCCTTAAACAAATATATAAAATGGCCCACCTTCATCATTTATATGATCTGAAAAATTCAATTTAAATAAAGTATTCGCTAGATTTTGACAGACAGTTCTTCGACAAATCAATAATTGCGTAATTTTAATTCTGAATATTTATAATCTATCTTGAAAAAGGGATAAATAAGATAAATATAGCAAGGATTTCTGAAGAAAACCAGAATTGGAATATTAGACTAGATTATCAGCAAATTTAGTAAAGGGCTGACAGTATTTAATCATACATGTTAGTGTTGGTGCTGTGGTGACAAATATCATTTGCGAGTCAAAACTTTTGAGTTCAGCTTCATTTACTCTTCAAATATCACCTCTAGAAAGATGAAGTAGCAGCTCTTCCCCTTTGGACAGGATCAACTCAAATCAAAAACATAAACAAAATTCACATCGACACGTCTCCCTCTCCAGGGTTGCGCTTTTTATCGAGGTTCATTTTAAGTTGATAAAGCATGGTTGTCAAACATGCATGCAACGGTAAAGCTTCAGACGTATCGTTATTTTTTGTATGATTTATGATGTATGATATGTACTACCACCCATAATTGCTCCGAAACTACGTCCGACAGCAATGAGCTCTCCTCTCTGTTAGACTAGATCAAGCTGATTATCCTAATCATGCCATTGTAGGAAGAGCCCCAAAACAGGTTGGATGGATCGATAGGCAACATCACTTATACGTTTTCGCAGGGACCTTTCAACAACAAGATTGAACAATTGGTCAGAAGAACGAGCTATCAAACATGTGGATGCCCCAATGGGCGGAGAGAAAGCCAACCCGTTATTCACAAACTGTTAGCAATAGGGAGTTGGCATTCTCACTCTCCCCATCCATAGTGCTTCAATCGGGTGCCCTGATGGTCCCTCCCATTCCCATGAAATATTTTTATAATAGTGAATGTATTTATGCAAATAAAGAATACAACAATCATTCGTATCTATTATATATGATCGAATGATATGATCGTAAACATTACTTATCGTTTTTTATGTCCATTTGTCTTTGACTTCCTTTCAATTAAATCTTCCCTTTTTCCTCAGGAGCAATAACAATTAGGTCAGGAAAAATAAAAGCGGGTTGCTGTTATAAAATTAGCATCAAGAAGCAAGCAGCGAGGACCAGGGCTATGTTACTGGGACGCACGCTCCATCCCAGTTGTCGTCTACTCTACGTCTACGTCTATTTTGCAGCACAACACACGAACGTTCTATTTTAACATACAAACGCTTCGTTCTTTTGACAGATTTTCGTGTTGAACTTACAGAGAAAAAAGCCGCTATTGAAGTCAACAACGTCAAGTTAAACATTGCTTTCAACCGCTCGTACGTTGATAGTTGTTGGCACGAACCCGAAGACGCTTGGTCAATGTGCTTCACAACTTTGTAACTATGAACACATGATGCAAGGCGTTTACCGTTTATAAGTCCAAAGTTAACGTAGTGAAAGCAGTAAATTATATCATACCATATAGAATATCTTACAGGAAATCAAAGACCACAAGTATAAATGATAGATAGCTGATAGCTGCCCTCAGCGTCCTGGCAATTTATCTCGGCATGCAAGGAGGGTACACCAAGCATCCTTGATACTTCTGCGAATGAGACAGTCGTGATGAAAACCACCATACAAGCGCAAAGATTGGCCGAAAATAAATTCGTTTCAAATTTGAAGAAAAAATGAAATCAATGAATACTATTGCAACCAAACAGTATTGTTTACCACCTTTGCACTTCAGATTTTGCTGGATAAAACACGTAAAAAAACCCGATATACACGGTATGCCCTTTGAAGTAGGACTACGTCTGTGTTTTCAGTACTGAAGTACACGTTGCGAATACGAAAAGTTGGAGCGTCACGAAATTTTGTTATATTTTGAACGTTAATAAATCAGTCATTTCCCGATCGATTTCCTAGAACTTTGCACCAATCGATCGGGACATTCACTACGCGTCAATTCCAGAATAGAAAACTATTGATTTAAAACATTTTGTCCTTGAAAAAATGATCAATGCTATGAGTCGTCAAAACAAGAATCAACCAATTGCGTGCATCTGACCGCATGTTTCCCAACACGGACGACAGAGTCATAGACCTACTAGTTAGGGTGTGTATGTGAGTATATTCAACGACTATGCTGAGAAGAGCGGCACTGAGGGATTTGTAGTGCTCTGTACAGTGGGATACAGTGGTAAATGTATCCCCAGAAGCACAGCCAATTTATTTCATTTTGAGAACCGATACGAATCAACAGTTGGGATACTGCTTTTAAGAGCCAATCATCCTCATTTCTAGAGCCAAAATCATTAAAAAACAAATCACGAATTACGTAATGATCTCGGTTTGGATATCACATTCTTCTTCTTCTCCTTTTGAGCATCTCAAGCTTATTGCCTCAAAATACGCTTTTTGCTTGCTCTCAACTTAGTGTTTTAAATGCGCTTCCACGGTTCTCAATTAATAGAGAGCTTTCGATGTCTGGTACCATTTTTGCATTAGTATGATTGTGTGGCAACTACAATCATAACCTATGCCCATGAAGTCGAGAAATTTTCCTTAGCGAAAAATTCCTAGACCAGACCGGGAATAGAACCCAGCCACCTCCAGCATTGCTATGTAGCTGCGCCTTTACCGGCTGAGCTAAGGGAGGACTCTTTGATATCACATCATCATTTGAAAATTCAAATCATCTCCCGGTTGAGTGTAACTTTACTTCACGAATACCAACAGCTCTGGTGTGAATTGTCTGTGCAAGATTAGTTAAATGTTAAAAACCGCAAAACCAATTTAGGAACCAATCTCTCTCCCAAAAATATGACAGGACCAGAAAACCGAATCGGCAGCCCATGTTTGCCCAGAAGAACAAAAAACCCACAAATCAATTTTCTCCTTGAAAGAACTTCCCTAATAGTTCGCGGAATGAGCTGTGGCACGACTTCAAACGAAAGTGGAAAACACAGCGCCAGAACTCCGACGATGACGATGATGGCGCAGAAGTCGACGACGCGGCGACACAAAAGTGCAAATTACAAATTACGCAACCCGGTAATTTCTCGCTTTATTAGTCGGTTATTGTGAGCAGCGCGCCGTCAAGTCACCCGTCTCCGAAATGGTGCCCGATTCCCTTCTCCTTCATTCCCTGCTCAATCGCTACTGTGCCACCGCTTGGACGGGTGGGGGGGTATTTCGCGCGGTTACAAATTACTGTACTTTGCGGAAAGTTCAATTGGAACTGTGTTTATTTTTTCTCTCTCTAGAGTTGGGAATTCGTTCATGTGGCGCGTAACATGTGATTTCAATTAGGGACCGTCCGTGGTACTATCTATATCTCTTCCCCTTTGCTGCTTCGGAGTAACAGAACATGGTTACTTCGGGCAACAAACCTGTCAGTGGGTGTATAGAAATGAAATTAAGTAAAGTGCAGTTTCCTCCTGACCTGGATCGGAATCAAATTTCCGGTTTTCTGCTCCGGAGATGTAATCTCCGCGTTTCGTCATGGTGACGTCGTTCTCCGTTGTACTTGCTCTACGATGAGATTTGTTAATTACAGATTCACAAATGGGTTGCGATGGTGTGTAGAACTTGACACAGGGCTCGTAGAACTCAAATCCAGCTCCGTCTTCGCTCGAAAGCAGTGACTACGTTCACAGCCGTTCCGTTAATCACTCGCATTTAATCAAGTGTAGAGCTATTTCATCATCGATTTCCACTTGGCTTCACTTTCGTCTTCACTACTGTTGTTACTGCGAGCCATTTGTTGAGGCTTGAAACGTTGAGAGGCGTAATAAAATAGAATATAAGCGCAGAAAAAAAACGGCTTTATGTAAACAACAGCGTTCGCACAGACAACAACAACAGCAACAACACAATCACAGCGGGCGCGCAGCATTGAGCTGAGAAAACGGCAATTTCTTCTTCTGCTTCTTGTTAATACACTCAAAAGAAGGCGAAAAAAATGGGTTTGTTCTTATTGTCAAGTGGGTGCTCCCGCACTCTAGTACTACACCCGATGTATTGAAACACACTTTTGACAGCTCTCGGAACAAAGAGAGAGAGAGCCTACTTGATTCGAAATGGTTTGCCTACTTTCCGTTCTGGTGCCGGTTCTGGCGGAATGAATAGATTTTCACACGCTTTCGCTTTCCTTTCGAGTCGAGGGTTCGCGGTTGATGGATTTTCAGCTGCTCGGATCAACGAGATGGAGCATCAGCAATAACAACGATGATGGGAGGGGGAATGGCTCTATTTGGAAGAAGATTTGCTCTGCAAAAAAGGAGCGCTCCAGCCATTTTAACTCAGTTTTGAGTCGTTTTTGACTCTCTTTCGTCAAAAGTGGAGTCACTCAAATTTGAGTAAATATTACTGGGATTGACAGGTCGACAAATCAAAAACATCCATCTGAGTCAGTACCAGTTACAGTTACTCAAATTTAAGTGACTCCACTAATGACGAAAGTGAGTCCAAAACGATTCAGAACTGAGTTAAAATAGACGACCGTGTATATTAGGATGGGCCAATGGATGTTAGTTGAAATTTGACTTTGGGCTGTCGGTGAAACTCGGATTTCAGCCAAGTTGTGAGTATTGGCTTCTTCTTAACTGGGATTCATTGTTGTGTTGTGTTTTAAATCCATAGAGATAACTCAAGGACCACGTGAACCGAAATATATGGTACAATTTGGTCTCCAGACAAATTGCAAGCACTTCTTCGTCCAACTACATTGCCAAGCACTCCTTCACCATGTGTCAACACCCAACAAACGTAGTTCGCCACATTTACATGCTGCCACCACATAAAGATAAGTTCATTTCGGCCTACCTGTACAGCGTGATTAGATCTTCTAAGGCATCTTCAATGGTGGTTCAAATCGTAGTTTGGATTTATTTGTTTAGAACAAACGCAAAAACATCGCTACTTGCGCTGATGTTTGTAAATCTTGTTGATCGGTATATTTGCATCATTTCAGAACTATATAGAAAGGCTCTAAGTTCCTACTGAATGCACTCTTTACAAATTTAATTTAATGAACTTCGAATATCTTGAAGTTTGGATGGAAGTATCTATAATGAACATCCAGAAGTTGATAAAACTTCTCGGCAGTTGAATAAATAATTGAAGTATCAGATAATCATGAAGTTTGCTCGCAGTCTTTCGAGAAGAGAATGGTGGAACTTTAGAAGTTCATCGAATTGTCGAAAATTATTAACGTTTCTGAAAGTTGGATGAACTTTCAAACAGTTCGCTGATCATCCATGAAATACGAACAACTTTCTGTGCAATCAGGAACTTGAAAGTCAGATTATCAACCAATGTGGTACGATATTCTGTGATAAAAGCAGAATATCACACATATTTAAATAACTTACGAGAAATTGAAACAAAAATCTTGGAAGCCTTGGAATTTTTGTGGAATAGCTACCATTACCGAGATGTTGTTAAACCGTAGAAGCACTTTTTATGATCTCCAAGATTGTGAATAGGTTGAAATTCTATGAAATTGATTAAAAAGTAGTTGGTTTCTTTATTCTCGTTTTGGTTGGGTTCGAAAAATTATCGAGTAGTAAGAAGTTTAAGTTCTTCTTAAAACATAAATATTATGAACTTTTGGGATGTTTTCGGAACGATTGGAAAGTTCCTCGATCACCTGGAAAGATCTCTGAAGTTCTAGGAAGCTCCTTTAACTTATGAAAAAATCCTTTGAATGTTTCCTAAGCTTTTTGAAAGCTCAAAAAATCCAGTTTCCTGTTTATCTGGGACGTTTTCTGCAATTCTGGAAAGTTCCCCGATCTTGGGGGAAGTTTTCTGAAATTCTTGGAAGATCGCAGGACTACTGAGAAATTTCCTGAATTTCTGAATCCCCTGAGCATCCGGGAGTTTTTTCGAGCTTCTGGAAAGTTCCCTGAACTTCTGGGAAATTTCCTAAATTTCTGGGACGTTCTCTGAACGTCTGAGATGTTTGCTGACCTTTTGAAAAGTTTCCTGATCTTTGGGGTAGTTCCATGATCTTTGTGAGCATTTCCTAAAGTTCTGAGAAGTTTTTTCAATTCATGAGAAACCCTGAACATCAAGGTAGTTTCTTGAACTTCTACATGTTCGCTGAACTTCTAAGAAGTTCTGTATATGTCTAGCAAGTTTCATGAAATTCTAAGAAGTTCACTTAACCTCTAGGAAGATCCGCAAACTGTTGAAAAGCTTCATGGATTTCTTGACTGTTCTCTATTGGAAGCTCTCTAATTTTCTGACAAGTTCCTTGAATTTTTGGGAAGTTCCCTGAACATCTTGAGTAGTTCTATGAACTTCTGAAAAAATACCCAAAATAATCTGATAAGTTGTGTAAACTTCTGGAAGCCCTCTGAATTTCTGGATAGTTACCTGAATTTCGTGTGAAGAGCCCTTTACTTTTGGAAACTTCCCTGAACTCGTGGTAAGCTCCTTGAATTTGTGGACAATTCCCTGAATTTTTAGGAAACAATCTAAATTTCAGGAAATTGTCTGAACTTCTAGGTCGGAGATCGGTGGACCGAGTAAATGACAAAAACGCTACTCAAATCATTTGAAAAAGGTGTGAGTATGGTTCCTTCCATATGACTGTGGCCACCCTGCAGTTTTGGCTAGCATACTCTAGAAATAGTAGAATGAAAAACGTAAAGCAGAATGGAATATGAATGAAAGAGAAAGCAATCAAAGAGTGTCTCTCAATTTCAGATTCACCCTAATGAAAAAAAAAACCCTAGCAATAGATTATACCAGTGCTGAGCTTATTTAAAATTATTAGTTTTTATTAGTAGGTATTTGATTAATGTCACCTTTTCAGTATTATTGACGTAGGACTACGGCTTTGTTTTCAATACAGGGGTACACGTTGCGAGTACCAAAATTTGAAGCGTCACAGAATATGCTCAGATTTAGAACGTTAATAACTAAGTCATTTCACGATGGACTTCTTAAATGTTTCCATTAATCTATAGGAACATTTTCTACGCTTCGATTTCAATAATTCGAAATATTGATTTTTAACATTCGATTGTTGAAATTAACGAGAACTTAAGGTGATGTCTTATAAATTTATAGAAAATTCACAGTACTTTCCTATCACAGACTTCAAATTTAAGTAAGGAACGTCTCATATGCAGCAGTGCACGCCGTAAAAGAGGAACACCTCAAAATTTGCTTCATTAGCTCGGCGGCAATGACCAGTAATTATCAGGCAGCTGTCGGGTGCAAGTACCCGGCAGGAGGCTACGGTGGCGAGCAACCAGAGAGGTCCAGCCAGCCATTTTTAATGCAGTTGTGTGCTATGCCAAGCTCGTTGCAATTTTGAGGGAAACATGTATGATCCAGGTGGTAACCATATAGCGATATCTAGACAAAATAGTCAAAGGGTCGAAAGTAACATTTGTAAACAATGACTTCTAGCGTATTTTTCTGGCACCTGCTTGCTCCCACAAACAAAATAGCACCAGAAACAGATACAGGGAGTATTACCTTCTCGTCGGTAGTGGATATAGATGTTAGCAACATGGCATTTCGAGGAAATTTACGTTTTAAGTCATTGTTTACAATTGTTACTTTCGACCTATTGACTATTTGGTCTAGATATGATGTACATATATATGTATAGATGTAGATCTTTCCATATCATCTAGCTAGATAGCTAGAAGAGATAGCTAATTCGTAAATCTTGGCTGACCCTGAGTTTTGCACGATCTCTGTTCGATAAATACCAAGTATTCCTTAAAATCATGTTTCGGATTTTAAAATAACTTAGGGTCGTTTAAAGTTTCCTTACTTTTTGCAATCGCAACCCGCTGGTTGCTGGCATGTTATGATTTCCCTATTGCAGACATAGTCCTCTTATAACAAGTTGTTTAATGTTGGGAATGTTCTCTTCAAATTCCAATCAGTGCTTAAAAGTGTTTCTGTTCGTTTTAGTGCGTTGGATAGAGTCCCTACCTTTCAATAGGAATCACATAGTTTTGAGAAAAGGGTTTTAAAGTGAAATGGCGCAACATGTGGTATCAGTATCAAAGGCAAAGTATCAGAGCAGCTATCAGAGCGAATAAATCTTTAGGGCATTTTAAATAATAGCATGAGTTTAAAGCCAACAAACATTTGGAGAAATCCTTATCAATTATTGACTTCCTGCAAGAAAATTATCGTTTAAATTGATGACCAATTAATGTAATGATTTTTACACAGTTACATATTTTTGAGAAAAACCTTTGATGAACTTGTAATTAAAATTCATATTGCTAACAGATCCTCTGCTATCTTTCACGCCATAAACATGGTGATCATATCAACAAAATCCCCAAATCAGCACAGCCGTTGCCTTTTCACCATACCAACATTTAAATCCATTCTAGAATCGCCAAGCGATTTGTAAAGAGCGAATCATAGAATGTATTAACATACTTTTCTCAGTCTACATCTTTATCTTGGTCTACATCAACCGGTTGTGTGTTATACACAACCTCACTGATTTTAGGCAAGGCTTCTTGATCCAATCTATCAATAAAGCCTCTATTCTTTCATTACATTACACAACATTCATTACACGTTGCTACGTAGTCCTACGTGAACTTGGGCTGTCCCTAGTAGTTTTTAAGTAGCTTCCGTTGTTTTTAACGTAGAACTAATTTTCTCTTTGTTATACCTGTGTGTTATTTTTAAAATTATGAAAAATGAAAGCGTTACGCTAAAGTGTCAGGTTTCTGAACGCTAATATCTCTCGTTTGACTGAACAGAATGACGTCATTCTTACACCATTTCATCAGAAAAACTTACAAATCTGCATATGAACAGGTTCAAAACGTGGTTTTCCCTTTCCGGGTCATCAAAAACGGGTATCAAATGGTTCGCAATGACTTCTTATTTTTATTTAATCGAATTTCATTCCACGTCTTATACTGCAAATAGCCCCACCCCTGAGCTGCTATATAATTTTGCTTTGTTATCGATGTCTGACTTTATAACTGAGGCCCTCCTCTCTTATGAATTTCGCCTCATGCTGTATTTTCGTGACTCTCTTCTTACTGGGTTATGCTATTCGTTAAATATGAGTACACTTTTGATGTTCTGTATGAAAAAGACTATGACTTATTTTGACAGCTGTTTAGCGTCAATGTGCTGCTTGTAAACAAACGAAAACCTTCATTAAAAGTTAAAGTTTTACTTCAACTCTTACGAAAGAAAAGCGAAAATCGATTGTGACCCAGTACTGCCCTGAAAAGGGATTGTCGCTAAGAAAATTTAGCAAAAGAAGAAGGTGTTAGTGTTTGTGTCAAAATGCGGTGAACCGGTTTGTTATGCATAATACATTGAAGGAATTACCCGGCCGTGGTAGAAAAACAGGTGGTCAAACCCAAATTTGGACAAACATTTATTTGCAAAGTTTTTGAAGGAAAAAAGGAGGTATCCATCAGAGATTGCGCAAATAAGGGTGGAACGACGACTGGAATGGTCCGACGCGCAAAGCAGCGACATTCCCTGAAGATGTACCGGTAACAAAAATGTCCGAAACGCAGCCAAATTCAGGCGGATTCCGTGAAAACTCGGGCTCGGAAGCTGTACGACGACGTTTTGAGCAAAAATGACATGTGCATTAGCATGGATGGCGAGACGTACGTCAAATTGGACTACAGGGCACTCCCAGGGACACAGTTTTACACCGTGAAGCCCGTTTCACACTTGTCCCAAATTCGGAGAAATCGATTTTTTGCGAAAAATTTGGGAATGTATATAGTGAGTGACTATTAATCAATGTACCCATGTTCGATTCTCAGTTGTAATTATTAATTTGTAGCCTTCAATTTCAGACAATGTGAACTGTATCCTCCTTAAATCTAGATCTTGAGCTTCATGGCAAAGATGGCTTGTTCGTGAGATTATTTTTTTGATGTTAAGTGATGCTTAAATGATGAATGAAATATGATTCACCGTCTCAAAGTTTCACCTGATCCTTTTCTGTTCTGAAAATAGAATAAGAAACGATCCAAATTTTGCTGGATTATTGCTGTTTAATTGCTGAGTGAAGGCTTAAAAAGCGCTCTTTCAGCCCTTTTCGAAGATCAACACATTCCTGCAGCCTAAATATAAGCGCTTCTACAACCTAAATTCAGCACCCCAAAGAACTTAAATCTACTTATGGCTGAAGAAATCACCCAAATTAGATGTTTAAGACCTGAATAAATGATCATAGTTCTTTTGCACAGCTTCTGTTCAAATGAAGGCTGATTTGCAAAAGCCAGAGAAGCGCTTAATCAGCATCAAATTGTTTCCTGGGTATACATCGAGTGAACGCAAACGTTTTCAATACATCCAAATGTTGCTTATTACTCATCAGAATTACCAAACAAATATCGCCTAAGGGCATCGCCACCGGTGGTCCAAAGCGTGGTTTGTATTTATTTTTTTAGACCAAACGCAGAAATATCGCTGCACCGGTGTTGTGAATTTTGTATATTTCCGGATCTGTTTGGTATCATTTCAAATCTGGTATATGTTTTGATCTAATCTTAATTGGGTTAACTAAGCTTCTTGGAAGTTGAATAATCTTATTGAAAGTTTCAAAATAGTCATGAAGTTTGCTCGCACTTTTTGTACCAGAAAAGTGGTTGCCGAAAAATTCTCAACGGTTCTGGAAACATGGTTGAACTTTTAAAAAGTTTGCTGATCATCCATGGAATGAAACTACTTTCTGAAAATTACCCTGAACTTCCAGTTGGCAAATCTTTCATAATAGAAACCGGTAAAACTCTTCAATTTCTAATTTTTATTCTCGTTTTGGTTCAGTACTAAAAAAATATCACGTGGTAAGAAGTTTAAATTCTTCTTAAAACTAAAGTACTCTGATCGTCTGGGATGTTTTCTGAACTATTGGACATATTTTCGGGCTTTTGGGACGATCCATGAACTTTTAGAAACACCCTTAGCTTATGCAATAATCCTTGGAATTCAAAATCCTAAACTTTTGAAAATGCTCAATAAATTCTTAGATGTTTCCTGACTTTCTGGGGCGTTTTCGGAAATTCCGGAAAACTCCCCAATCTTTAGTGAAGTTCTCTGAAATTCTTGGAAGATCCCAGGACTTCTCAGGAATCCCTGAATTTCTGGGAAGTACCCTGAGGATCAGGGAAGTTCTTTGAGCTTTTGGATGGTTCCTTGAACCTAATGGAATGTTTTCTAATTCTCTGGAAAGTTCCCTCAATTTTAGGGATGTTCCCTGAAACTCTGAGAAGGAAGTTCCCAGAACATTTTGGGTAGTTAAATGAACTTCTGAGGAATATTCGAAAAATTCAGATCAGTTTTCTTAACTTCTGGGGAGCTCCCTGAATTTCTGGATAGTTGTCTGAACTTCTGGAAAGAACCCTTAACTTTTGGGAAGTTCCCTGAACTCATGTGAAGGTCCCTGAGTTTATAGAAAATTTCCTGAATTTCTGGGAAATACCCTGAATTTCAGGGAAGTTGTCTTCTGGGAAGTTCACCGATTTTCTGGAAAGCTCCCTGATTTTCTAAGATGTTTTCTAAACATTAGGGAGAATCGCAGAGCCTCTGGGAAGTTTCCTAAATTTCTAAGAAGTATCCTGAATTTCTGATAAATTTCTGAGTAAATCTTCAGGATGGCTTTGCAAAAATTCCTCCGGGTCAGTAGCTTGACTCCCCTATCCTCACATTTTCATCGAGAGACGTACGTAGGCTGACGTTTCAGCTGCATCGCGACTTAGCTAAAAAAAATAATGAAATGACTTTAGGTGTTGCTAAATGTCCAGGAATATCTCTCTTGGCATGCGGAAATGACCTTAGCGTGTCGATAAAGTCGTTCTGGAACAGCTTCTGATGAGCGAAACGGAAATCACGGTCGACGCTGGGGCGTCTTTCAGGACGTGACCCCTTCCGTTTCGACTCTTGTTTTACCGGTGTCAAATTGCGAAACAGCATTATCTAAAATCGTTTAGATTAGATACATGCAAATCCAGTATAAAGCTGTTCCAAAAATAGACCACCGGTTAAGATGCCCTGAGGCTACCATATAGCCAACTGTAACCACTTGAACAGTTTTGCCGTCAATATTGAGATCAAACGGAAATTTTCAGAGCCACCAAGACATTACTCTAGAAGAGTTGTTAGAAATTAAAAGTTCTAACATAGTCAAGAATGAGGTCGTGTTTCGGATACGATCCACCATCTTCCTTTCTCTTACTATTTAGACCTGTTAGTAATTTTATAAGCAAAGATTGAGGCGAGTTATTAAGCAACCAGTAATCGACTGTCATTTTGTTTTGTTTTTTAATCGAACCGATTTCCCCGAATATGAAAACTTTATGACGGAGCAAACTTTGCGTGTACATCTTCTCGATCGGATTGCAAAACGACCAAAGGCGACAATAAATAAAGACATAAAAATTTCTGCCATGCCATCGCCCCGCACCGAGAGGAGATGGCAATCTGTGTCAAACAACCCCCCCTCCCCCCTCCCTCACCTTCCACCACTTCATTTGAATGTTTTTACATCTCCTTACCATTGGACTTGTACTAGAATTTGATTTTACGTTCGCGACGACGCACTGCCTGCGGCATCTGTACGCGATTTCGATCTAGTGGCCTATTTCTCCGATGGTGGCGGAGAGGCCGTAGTACAAGATTGAAGATTTTGGCGAATCACGCGAAGTTCTTGAAATTTCTCCCATCAACGAGAAACGCTCGCCTGAATTAATAACGAACGAACGAACGAACGTGGCAATCAATCAGTAGTGGTTCTCGTTGTGTAGGCTTTGCAAAAGCTCACATGTAACCACCGCCAACAACGTTTCATCAATCAACTGCCTGGAGATGAACGCCACTAATTGCCGCCCACTCCACGCAAAAGGAAAGGCGCGGGTTCTTAATTACAGAAAAGCGTTTCCTTCTACCATCGTCACCACCCTTCAACACAGAACGCTTGAGCCACTCTGCATATTCATAGCCTACCAACGTGATTATCGCAAAACGGCAGTGGCGCCATCTACTCGCGAGATCACCAATACTTCAATTCTAATTACAAAAAAAAAAAAATGGCTAAGCCCGGCTTTAAATCGCTGGCTGCAGCTTGCTCCACTTTCTTCCTAATGACACAAAAGACTCGTTCGCGTCTAGTCTAGTCAGCAAAAATCAGGCTGCACCTTGCTTTCTTGAGGGTCCTAGAAGGGCGGCGTCAAGGACTGACGAGCGTTCAAGTGCGGCAGCTTTCATCCCTTTCGACCCGCTTTGGCACGTATCGCTTAGCTCAGCTGGTTCTCCACTTTCACACATACAAACACACACACACAAAATTGACTGGAACTGGAAACTGGACCGCATCTCTCGTATCCTTTCGTGTGAGATTGCTGCAAGGGGCTATAAATCATCGTCATGGGTATCAAATTTTGATACAGTGTGGCGGGCGGCAAAACGAAAAACAAAAAAAAGAAACTCGTCGTGTAACTAAGCAAACTGGATCACAAAAGGATGCCATGGAAACAAGGGGTGCCCGGTTTAGGGGAGGGGATGTTGTTTCGAAGGTGTGTATAACAATGGAGGTGGGCGAATCTAGGACGACGGAAGTGGTTGGGAGAAGCGGTATTTCTGCAGTGTTCCCTCCTTTCTATAGAAGTGAGCGTCCATGGATAACGTTGTAAATTGATGAATTGTTTATGTGTTTAAAATTCGTCTCTTAACAACGTTGGCGATGACAGTTGTAACTGAATCTCGCTTAAAAACAGAAAGTCACGTCATTTATGGATCGTCCGTAATAAGTGAAAAGAAAATATCGACGGAGATGGAACGGAGATTAGGGTAGAGTAACATGTAGAATAGTTTCTGTTGTTATTTTCCTCCGGTGGCAGCTTTGAAGGTTTTCAATGGGTGAGTGTACCTGTCATCATCTTCTTCTTGGTCGGAAAGGCGGTATGGCAAACAATAGGAATCCAATGGGGCGTATTTTTAGCAAACAGAGTATAGTTCAGATCAATAAGAGCAAAATAGTCAGAAGTTTGCAGTAAGGCCTTCGGGAAACTTGTAGTGAGTTTTTTGAGTTATGTAATTCCAGAAGCTCGCTTAGTTTCTAGGAACTTTTTCAGCTGCTCAATCTACAAGAATCTTACGCAATCTCTTACATGGCACTCCATATTTTGGAAGATATCTCCAGAATCTCCATTATCATTCAAGAATGCTTGTCAGCAGCAAACAAACGTTATTGTCTTCCCTCCGAAAACTTTGAACCTGATTCAAATCCTCATCCCATCAACTCAATTTAGAATTTCGCAATTTTCCAGCTCAGTTCTATCGAATCCAACGGAAACTGGCGCAGGAAGAGATCTACACACATAGTTCCGAGCAACTGGATCACGTTTCTGGCCTATGTGCGTCTCCGTTTCACTCTTACATCATTCCAATTCGGTCTCGGAAGAACACATGCCGGCCAGAGAGCGGGTTGTTTGTTAATTGAAACATTTTAGCGAAAAGTTTCGTTCTCCGTCGCCAGCTGTGATGCAACGGGTCGCTGCAGCGAACCCGAGTAGAAATTTTACTTCAATGACTTTATGGGAAGGCAGGTCAGAAGGCAACTGCTTGATGTTTTCATAAACCGATTCGAGCTGATTAAAAGCTGAATAGGCAACTTCAAAAGGTATAAAAAAATAGTTAAAAAAAAACACTCCAATGTCGATGTCAGGCAGATCGAAATTGAACTGATCAATTTCCATAACACGATTCAAGCTGATTAAAAGCTGAATAGACAACTTCTTAGCTGCCTCAATAAGCTCTTATTAAACACTTATTTTATCATGAGTCCAAATGAGTCCAAAATTGGATTCATTTGGAATCTTTAGAATATTTTTCGCCAAATCCAAAACAAATTGAGCTTGGAATAGCATTGAATTCGGAACAAGACTAAATTACAAGCGAATGTCGTGTGAGAGTTGCTTCAAATTCTATGGATATATCTTATGGATCTCGAAAAACACACTCTCACAACCTGAGTAAAGTTTCGTCTTTCATAGATTTATCCTCTTAACATTTTCCATGAACAAAAACATTTGATGTGATGTTCCACACATCCAGAAATTATCATTAATTTAGAAACCCATCTCTCCTATCGTTTCCGACGAATTGACGGATGTGTTCGGAAATTACAACCAAAATTCTCGAAGACTTTGACGAAACATTCCGTTGCTTCAAGCGAAACGAATTTCGTACGTTTATTACGGTAAAAATAGTCGATTTAAAAAGGACAATTGAAATGACAAATTATACAAGGATACTGACAGTGATTTTTCTCAGCCTAGCTTTCTGGATGACTGAGTTGTCTGTCCACTTGAAGAGCTACTCAAATCAATCAACAATTGACGGAAACATCGAACGGACGCCACCGAAAAATACATCCCAGATTGGAACATTTAGCGAATCTGGCTCTTAAAAGACAATAACACCGACTTTAAGTAGATAAGAGTTCGATTGACAACGAATGATCCTCTACTGCATTAAAGTTGAATGACAGTTCACAATGAACTTGAACGTGACTTTTAAGCTAAGTTCCTAAAAGGTAATTGTGGAACTCTGATCCGACTTGATTTCTGATAAAGCGCGTTATAAGGAACTTTGTTTTGATTTCATGTTGATAACATTTAGCGAGTTACGTTTCTCATGGAACATTTTTCGAACTTCAAGTTTATTATAGTACGATTGGCATCTCTTTGGCGCCTCTTCCACATTAAAACTGATGAAAAGTTCGCAGTGAACTTGTACGAACCTGTAAAGCTAAGTTCCTAAAACTTGACTATGGGAATCCAATACAGCTGATTGCTGCCTCGGCGTGTTATATGGAACTTATTGTGAACTTCAAGTTGACAATAGTACGGTTGGGAACTGTTTTGAGCCTCTTCCACATAAATGTTGAATGAGTGTTAGCAGTGAGCTGTACGTTGCTTTTAAGCTTAGTTCCTAAAAGGTCATCATGGAACTCTTATACAGCTTGATTGCTTAGCGCGTTATATGGAACTCTTTTTGAACTTCATGTTGATGATAGTACTATTGGAGAAAATTAGCAGTGAACAGTACGTTGCTTTTAAGATAAGTTATTTAAAAGTGGCCATAGGCATCTTATACAGCTTCATTGCTGCTTAAGCTTGTTATATGGAACTTATTTTGAACTTCAAGTTAATTAGAGATTGACAACTCTTTGGAGCCTCATGTGCATTAAAACTAATAGCAAGTCCCCGTTGAATTTATACGTAACTTTTGAGCAACATTTTGGAACCTCTTTCGCATTAATATTCAAAGCAAGTTAGCAGTGAACAGTGCGTTGCTTTTTAGCTAAGTTTTTTCAAAGTGACCAAAGGAATCTTATACAGCTTCATTGCTGCTTAAGCGTGTTATATGGTATTCATTTTGAGCTTCAAGTTGATAAGAGTACGATTGGCAACCCTTTGGAGTCTCTTCCGCATTATAGCCGATAGAAAGTTTACACTGAACTTGAACGTAACTTTTAAGCTAAGTTCCTAATATGTCATACTCTTCGCGGAACTCTTGTACAGCTTGATTGCTGCTTAAGCCTGTGTTGTAAGGAACTTTAGTTGAAGTTGATAACAGTACGTTTGGCAAGTTACGCTTCTTGTAGAACTTACTTTGAACTTTAAGTTGATAAGAGTATGATTGGCAACTCTGTGGAGCCTTTTCCACAAAGTTCGCAGCAAATTTGTACGTAAATCTTACCCAAGTAGCACACTACGCTAATTATTAGTTGCAGCAACTTGATTATGACTAAAACAAGTCACATTTATGTTATCTCAACGGAGTGGCATCAAGTGTGCTACTAGGGTACGATTGGCCAGTTATAGTAATCTCTTTCGTTTCTTCTGGAATTGACGTTGATAAGAGAAGGATTGTCAATTCTTTGGAGTCTCTCCTACATGACTGCCACTGACTGAAAATTTACAGTGAACGTAATTCTCAACCTTAGTTCCTAAAAAGTGATCTTGTGAAACTTATACAGTTTGATTACTGCTTAAGCGTGTTATGTGACATTTATTTGGAACTTCAAGTTGATGAGTGAACCGTTGGCAACTCTTCGAAGCGTCTTCCACATTAAAGCTGATAGAAAGTTTACAGTGAACTTGAACGTCACTTTTAAGTATCTTAAGTTCCCAAGATCTCATCATGGAACTCTTATACAGCTTGCTTGATGCTTAAGAGTGCGAACTTTTTTTTTAACTTCAAGTCGATAAGTTTACGATTGGCAACTCTTATGAACATCTTTTGCATTGAAACGGAATGAAAGTTGACAGTGAACTTGTACGTTACTTTAAAGTTGAGTTCGTTAAAAGTGAGATTGGCAATCTTATACAGCTTCTGCTGCTTGTGGCACTTATTTGGAACTTCAAGTAGAAAGGAGTACAATTTGCAACTCTTTGAGCCTCTTCCACTCTAAGGCTGATTGGAAGTTAGTAGTGAACTTCTACAGCTAAGTTCCTAAAAAAATGACTGAATACTTTATACAGCGTAATTGCTGGTTAAGCGCGTTATAAAAAATTTTGAACTGGGTAACACGGTTGCCAAGTTATGGTACACAGAAAAAAAAAAAAAATTTTAACAAGCGTGGAAAATTTCCTCGTGTAGTTCCAAGCCAAAGGTGTTAAGTAAGGAATTTTCATCTTTCTGCACAAGCTAGATTCAAGCGTTATCTGGCAAATTTATGAAATATCCCATTATTTTCTGCCTCTAGCATTCCTTTATGTGCATTAGATAACCGAAAATTCGTGTTTCTTTTATCTGTGTAGTCTCTTCTGCTTTTTAAAAAACAGGAGTATTCCAGTGACACATTATTTGAACTTTATGACACTGGAGAGCGGGTTTTATCAACATTAACATCGATATCCACATTGCGGATTTCAACGCTTAGGTTGGCCAGGAGGAGGAGGAGTATAAACCGGTGATTGGAAATTTCTGTGCACACCACCTGACCAACGACAACGGCCTTCGACTTATCAAATTCACCGCCTCAAAAAACATGGCCGCACGTAGAACCTTCTTCCAGCACTGCCTTCCACATCGGTAAATATTGTATTGTGTGCAAGAATTAACCAAATAGAATCACTAATCGACCACGTTTCGATAAATGGTCGGCACTTCTCAGACAGCATCACATTTCAGTTGAAATTCATTTCGAATTTCATTTTGAATTTCATTTCGAATTGCATTATGAATATCATTTCCAAATCTATTACGAATTTCTTTGCGAAATGAGTTTCGATTTGTATTACGAATTTCATTTCGAAAGGCATTTCGAGAGACATTTCCATGTGAATCCCAATTTGAGTTTCAATTTGGATTTTAATTCAAATTATGCTCCGCATTTTATATCGGATTTCATTTCGAAATCCCTTATAAATTTCATATAGAAGCTAAACCCGGTGCGTGCGCTTGAAAGTAAATGAGTGAAAGTTTAAAAGAACTTCCACGATTATGGTTGTTTTTCGGAAAAAGTTTTGTTGGAATATTTTCGTTTGCTAATGTCTTCGATTTTAGTACCCTAGGGTACGATTGTACCCTCAGATTGGTAATTTCTACCATAGTTTTTTTTTCTGTGTAGAAACATTTTATAGAAAGAAAAATGTATCTTCAAATTTCGCTGAATCCTGTCAGTTTGAACGTAATTTTCTCTAGCATAACCTTAGATTTACATTCTGAGCATAATGTATCACTAAGAGTAGCTCGAGCATCCCAGTTTTAAGGGGGGTGGGGTTCAAACTTCTATCAGATCATGTTTCCAACCCGAGAAATACACATTTTCTGTTGTATTTGCCTGAATAAATTCTCATGTTTGGTTGACATTTGTTTCATTCGTATGAGAGCCCCCTCTTACAGAGGTGGGAGGGGCCTCTTACTAACAAAGTAAAAATCCTGCCTCCAAAAAACCCCACATCCTATATTTGTTTCCATTTACTTGATTAGTTCTCGCGTTGTGCAGAAATTTGTGATTCAATTGTATGGAATCCCCCCTTTCCCGGCCCAAAAAACTCCAGCATACAAATTTTCACGCTGATCGGTGCTATTTCTGTTTTATTTGTATGAATGCCCCCCCCCCTTCCACAGGATTTAGGGGTATTGAACCAGCATATACAAAAATTTGCCTCCAAAAACTCCACATGCCATGTTTGGTTTCATTTGCTTGATTAGTTCTCGAGTTATTCAGAAATTTGTAATTTATTTGTA
Organism: Aedes japonicus; assembly: GCA_034211315.2. Taxonomy (NCBI): domain Eukaryota; kingdom Metazoa; phylum Arthropoda; class Insecta; order Diptera; family Culicidae; genus Aedes; species Aedes japonicus. Next base: position 84,314 of record JASCZW010005291.1, on the reverse strand, counting down.
AGGGACCCACCCCCCTTCCAGGTGGAATCACCATAAGAAACTTCCTCAGCCCCAGAATTCCCTGCATACAAATTTTCATGCAGGTCGGTTCAGTAGTTTCCCAATCTGGATAGTTCTTATTTTTGGTTGAAATCTGTGTTTCATATGTATGAGAGCCGCCCCCCCCCCCTTCGAATAAAGCGGGGTCACGAATCACAACAGAAATGTTTCTCGCCTCTAAAAACCACCCCATGCCCAAAATTGGTTCCGTTTGCGTGATTAATTCTTGAGTTATGCGGAAATTTGTGTGTAATTTGTATGAGAGCCCCCCCTTCCCGAAGAAGGCGGGGTCTAGAACATTTCTTGCTTCCAAAAACTCCCACATTCAAAATTTGGTTCCATTTGCTTGATTAACTCTCGAGTTATGCAGAAATTTGCGTTTCATTTGTATGGGAGCCCCTCCTTCAGGAGAAGGGAGGAGTCTATAACTATCATAAGAACCTTTCTCGGCCCCGAAAAACCCTCCTTGCGAAAATTCACACCAATCGGTTCGGTAGTTTTCGAGCCTGTAAGGTTCAGACAGGCAGAATTTTAATTCGAATTTCTTATCGAACTGCACTTCAACAATTTTAATCCAACATTGAATATCGATTCTCACATTAAATTTCAATTATATTTTCAATTTAAATTTCAATTGAATTTAAGTCGAATTTCATCTCAAAAACCATTTCAAATTTTATTTCGAATATCATTTCAAATTTATGAATTTTATTTCGGAATGCATTTCGATATGTAATACGAATCTCGTTTCGAAGTGCATTTCTAATTGCATTCAAATTGCGATTGAAAAAAATGGATTTCCATTTCAGTTGTTATTTCAATTTAAACAGCGTTCCGAAATTCATTTCGAAATCCTATTTTGAATTTGGTTTTAAATTGGCTTATGCATTTCATTTCTTAATGCATTACGAATTTCGTTTCGATATGCATTTAGAATTGCATGTCAAATTGAATTCGAAATTAAGTTTCAATTTTCAATTCAATTTCAATTTCAATTCATGATTTATACGAATTTATATAATTTATTTTGTTTTATTTCAATGTCATTTTAATTTTGTATCTCATTTCATTTTTTTCGAATTGATGAATGATTTTAATTTAAAAACATTTTTAGATTTGTATTTACGAATGCATTTTTGAAGCGCATTGCATCAAATTGCATTTAAAATTAAATTTTAAACAGAATGTAAATTTAAATTTTGTTCCCGTTGTATTTCCGAATTTCAGTTCCGAAAACAATTTCAATTTCATTACGAAAACCATTTCAAATTTTATTTCGAGATTCATTGCCACGAAATTTCATCCAAACGTTGAGAGTGGTTCATCCAGAATTTAAAATGTTCGGCTCATTTAAAACGTTGCCACAGGTCAGCTCTTTTAGGCGTCACACTAATTTCAAATATGAACACCACTAACAATTTTGTTCTAGCTGTCGGAAACCCGCACAGGTGTTACAAAAATACTATTACAGTGCCTAAGGATCTGTTAATAATTTTGTTCATAACTTATCGATTCAGTTAGTGGGAGAATGTGATAAAAATGCAGTTTCTTTAGAACATTTCTATGAAAAACAGGCCGAAAGTAGCCACACCATACCAGATACGAATTTTGGGTTCGAATTTGTGAATCAGAAATGAAGACTAGATATATTGATTCCTGGCCACGAGTTCTGTCGAGTAGTGCACTCAGGTTCACAAACTGAAACACTGAGAATATTATTTTATAAACGAAAATTTTGAAATTTTCATTTTTTCAACCTTAACTGAAAATTTTAGAACAAATGGGAAAAAATTCATAATACCAAAAGATAAGGTCAATTGCTCAATAAGAATGTTGCAGAAAATTATATTTATCTTCTCTTTCTTTTTTAAGATACCGCTACATTTTTAGACTCTGAAAGATCTCGTCTGCCTCGGCTGGAATGGAACCCAAACCCACATGAATGCCAAATTACAGTTACGCTTGCCACTAGTGCAATGGCACTACAGATACAATCATGTCAGAAAAAAGTATTAATAATATTCCGCTTGACCATCTGTAAGAGTTGAGGTCGATGGCTTCATAATCATCTTCCGCATCTTCAAGAGAATTCAGAGCAGTTTATCGTGTGATATTTTGGCCATTTAAATGTATCCACTGCTGCCACAGGAGTCAATACAGTCATGTAATTTTGTGAGAATATTTCAAACTTGTATGAAAATCTGTATCCGATTTAGATGATGACTGAAATTCATAAGGAATCCTTCAACCATTGATACATGACTTGTGCAGAATGTCTGGCAAAAGTTCAAACTTCGAAAGACAAAAAAAACTATAGGTTCCAGGATTTCTTACGTCAAAAGTATAATTATTTAAAAAAATCAAGTGCACGTAACACTACGGAAATTCGTGTTTGCTTGATTTCAAAACTGTGGTTGCCAGAAAGTCAAAAACCGACTTCAAAGTTTCAATTGAGGGAAAATTTCCATTCGGCGGCCACTCCATGAGACAGTCACAAATCAGACGAGATCTGCATAACCTGCATTCCGAGGCGGTAAGGAGGGTAAAGGCAATTTCGGGACGAGATGACATCTCGGCTCGGACATCCGAGGCAGTTGGTCTGGTGTCCATGGTTCCATTGCTGGCTTGGTTTTTTTTTATTATTGTTACAATTTGAATATGAGTACAATTTATTCAGTACGTCGTCGACTAGGACGGTAGCTGCTGCTGCTGCTGCTGTTGCAGTCAAAGCGCAGCGCAACGAGGACATAAATAAACATTTTTAGAGCGTAGAAAGATTTGTGTGCAATGGCACGACAGACGAGGAATGCTCCTCAGAGTGCGAGTCCGAGTCCGAGCCGGGAGCGAGACGAAAGGGTTCGGGTAAGGCAGCGACGGAAAAGTGGCACAGATGTTTGCTTCTAGTACGTACATAGTTTGAAATTCTATACCGTCGTCGTCGAGAGGTGTATTGCACAACCGGACAACAAACAAGCAAACAAAAGAGTAGGAAGATGAGGAGGAGTGGATGGAGGTGTCACACACTTGCGATCTAGATAGCCGAAGCGGAGCGGAGTTGGCCGAGCGAACAAGAAGGCGGGCAATGTTTGACAATAATTGGGGCAGATTCACCATAACTCATACACTGAAAAGAGACGACACTCATTATTGTTTTGTGTGTAGTACTGCTAACGGAGATTGATTGAGCGGTCTGTCAAATGATCAATCAGGTAATTGAAAGGTGATTGCCATTGTTGATGATATGATGGCCGCCCTTTCCTCATAAAATTTTGAAGCAATTCACCCCCAGCAATTCAATTGGTTTAATTGAAATGTACTCGAGCTCTCTCACTCGCCCCTGTGCAGTGATTTACACCATGATTACCGTGTGTTCTCCTCTAATTTATATTGACCTTCTCGCGCACTTAGCTCCTTCTTCACCGCCTCCTTCTCATTCTCTTTCTTGAAATTGCCATGTTCCACGCCATGTGTAGTCGATTTCCGAAGCAATTTTATGAACAAGCTCCGCAATGAGCAGCAGTCTTGTTTGATTCCCCTCCCCCTTGCTCCATCCACCACTCCTGAAAGTTCTCTTTTCGGCGACTCGAGAGGGCACCAAAGAGCACCAAACGATCTTTAAACGTTACCGTTTTTTTTTCTGCGCTAGGTGTATGTACTGTTGTTCTTCAACAGCTGTCCGAAAGTCTAAAAATATCTACGCCATACAGTGGCAGAACTTTTCACCTGGGCTGTCCGTCTGTCCTCGTGGTACCGCTATAGCAGCATTTTTTCACCAACGGTGAATTATTTCACACCTTTGTTTGCATGCACACAGCAGTGCACAACACTGAATCGAAATCAAATATTGCACACCCACCCACGCTCACCTCACAAGCAGTAGGCCAGGCCCGAAATCGAAGGAACTATTATCGCGTGACTTTCCTTCCCCCCGTCACTCGAATTTCCGATCATCGTCATTCTGAACAGTTGGCCTTGAGCCGAAATCGAATGCCGAAAATAGACGACGAAGGGGGTCGACGAGTCGCGTCGGGTCGGGGCTGTGTCGTCGGTCGGCGCGCTTTGCCCACGATAATGGCGGAATTTCGGCTCTGTTTGGCGACGAAGCTAGTGGTGCTGATTGTTCAAGATCACGTTAACCGAGATCCCGCGAGGATGGTTGTAGCGAGTTCTACTTAGGTTCCCACTGCGATGTTTTAGAAAATGAAATGACATCCAAAACCAAAGAAGTTTTAAAAAGGGGTTAAAGGAGTTATTTTGCAACAATTCGACTTTTTGAAGGAACAACCTACAAGGATTTTACATAAGTAGATTTTTTGATGAAGCATACAAGTCAATTTCTTCGAAATGGCGATTCAAAGCGGCCATGATGGCACCGTATTCTAGCGAACTGCACCTTAATTGTTCAGTTTTGTTCATTTCTGCAGACGCAGGACTGCTGGTTTTAAATTGAAATCAGGGCTGGTAAATGTCATTTTCATTGAAAAATTTCACACGAATTTTACCAGACTACTCTAAAAATCTCATCGGCGGATGAAACGATGATAGAGATTTTCATCAAAATCGCATGGATTTTTTCGTAATGATAAAACGTGTTTTTCTTTTGGTCATCGCGATAACAAGAACATTTATTGACATTATTGTTAGTTTCATCGGAAACTGTAGTTGAGGCAATTTTCACTCTGTCGATTACCGCTTATTGCTTAAATAAGTGTATGCACGCTAATGAGAAATTAAGGTAAAAAACGTATATGAGAAGATCTCATGACTGAATGATGGTCGAAGAAGTACAAGAAATCTCACAATAGTTCATTTCTTCCCGTGATAGTTAGAAGGTCAGCTTGACGCATGACGGCCCTGAGATTTACCAGCTCTGCTCGAAAATGATTAGAATACGGCTTTCAATCAAGTAAAATGCACTGAATTGAGACGATGACGATCATATTTTACACCCGTGTCGAAATAGGTCGTGCAGTGCACAGTTTGCACATATAATAGACTAGGTTCATGGTTTGACTCAAATTCGAAACGATTTCGTGAAGAATGGGGTTACTCAATTTTGAGTAAATCTTGTTGAGATTCACAAATCGACAAATCAACAACGTCGACTTCAGTCGGATGGATTGAATATTGTTCGCATCTCGTTAACATAAGCACTTTGTGCACTGTACGACAACGTTCATCAGACTTATGGCTGAAGCTGGTAGAATTGGGCTTGTGATTAATTCGTTAGAAACAAAATACACCAAGGGAAGAGGCTCACGAGAAGACAATGTTAGCCTCATACCACGAGTTTAGATCGCCGGGGATGAAATCGAGGTAGTAGACGAATTCGTGTATCTGGGCTCATTGGTAACCGCCGATAACGACACAAGCAGAGAGATACAAAGGCGCATTTTGGCTGGCAATCGTGTGTACTTTGGACTCCGAAGGACGCTAAGATCGAACAAAGTTCACTTAACTACAAAGTTGACCATCTACAAGACATTATTTAGACCGTTAGTTCTCTACGGCCACAAAACATGGACATTGCTAGTGAAGGACCAACGCGCCCTTGGAGTCTTTGAACGGAAAGTGCTGCGTACGATCTATGGTGGAGTGCAGATGGATGACGGAACGTGGAGGAAGCGGATGAACCACGAATTGCATCAGTTGCTGTGAGAACCTGCCATGGGCTGGGTATGTCTTGAGAACGTTGAACGACAGCACAGTTAAAATTATTCTCAAAGGCCAACCGATGGGCACAAGATCATAAGGCGCGCAACGAGCAAGGTGGATCGATCAAGTAGAAGGCGACCTGCGGAACCCTTCTAAGACAGCTAGGTTGGCGTCATTAGTCGAATAGAATGGAGACAACTTTGCTCTGATAAAGGCGGAACAGAGCGAGAGCACTGCATGACATGTGCCGGCACAGATGAGAAAGTTGATCGTAATTGTATCAACCCAGTGCACTTTGTTTGTTTGAAAACGAAAAAAGAGAGCTACAAGCTGAATGTCGTAGAGATCCTACATGTGGCAACTTTGCGTATGAGCCAAATAACTATCTCGTTTTCTATAACAGCCAAAATCCACGTATCTTGAAATTTAGATAACTTACAAAATCAGAAGAGTTCTCTTATTTGATGATGAGATTGAGAGCAGTCGACATTATCAGATTAGTTCCAGATCTTGCCGCAGAGATGGCGCTACTGTTTATTTTTGTCAAATGAAGTTGTACACTCAGTAGCAAAAAAAGCCGAGCAAAATTTTGCTTCCAAAAAATGCGTTGTTCAACGTTCTGTAACTTTATCTCTTGAAAATTTGACAACACTATAACCAATGTATAGACCCCGTGTAACCAAAATTTAATGTTTATAAAATTTATAAATTTGGAGTTATAACATATGTGAAAAAAGTCATTTTTGGACATGGTAATTTCCAAAATCCGTATTTCTATGAAAAATTTAGGTAGCATATTAAAAATTTCTCCAAAGCTTGAAACAATACAGAAAATAATGTGGACGAAATTTGAACTATTTCCATCAAGTGGTTTGGACTACCGCTGGTGTTATAGTCGACGCACCAACATGAGGATTTCTCTTCTTCACCCGATATTGACCTTGCTGAAATATCGATGCAAAAAAATGTATTGGTTCAAGCTTTGGAGAAATTCTCGATATGCTGCCTAAATTTTTCACAATAATACGAATTTTTGAAACTGGTATGTCCAAAAATGACTTTTTTCACATATGTTATACTCCAAACTTATAAATTTTATCAACATGAAATTTTGGTTACACGAGGTTTATACATTGGTTAGTGTTGTCAAATTTTCAGTCAAAAATATGGAAAATTGATAAAGTTACAGAAGGTTGAACAACGCGTTTTATGGAAGCAAAATTTTGCTCGACTTTTTTTGCTACTGAGTGTATTAGAGAGTTGCCGTCGTCGATAAAGTTGTTAAGAATGTAACATGTAGCCACTTGAAATTATCAAATTAGTTCCAACTTGCAGCGCAAAGATAGCGCTGCAGTCTATAATTTCCAAATGAGGCTCTAGAGAGTTGCCGTCTTGAGCTAAGTTGTTGAGAATGTAAAATAAAGACATTTGAAATAATCAGATTAGTTCCAGCTAGTACCACGAGATGGCACTGTAGCCTATCTTTGCCAAATGAAGCTTTAGAGAATAATGAACAATGACACAATGAAAAACTTTGCTCAAGACGATAACTTTCTAGAGCTTCTTTTGACAAAGATAGACTGCAGCGCCATCTCTGCGGCGCAAATTGAATCTAATCTGATAATGTCAAAAGACGACAAATGACACACTGAAAAACTTTGCCCAGGACGGTAACTCTCTAGCGCTTCATTTTGGTAAGATAGACTGTAACGCCATCTCTGCGGCAAGATGTGGAACTAATCAAACAATGAAAAAGGCGACAAATGACATAATGAGAAACTTTGACCAAGTCGGCAACTCTCTACAACTAGTATGGAATGTTTTGTATTAAATTCTGTTCACACATAAAAATCAAAATCTCCTACCATTTTTAGCAGATTCTTGGAGGCCAATTTTATTATAACCAGGTTTTTCCAACACCAATGGATTTTTGAGACCATACACACTTAGAAAATTTTACAGTATTCGGTAATTTTTTACCGAACTTTCAACAGCTGAATAGTTCGGTAATCCGATTTAACGTATTTCGGTAAAATTTGACAAGTTCCGGTAATTTTTTCACCGGAATACTGTAAAATTTCACCGAAATCCGGTGAATCGGATTACCGAGCGTTCAGCTGTTGAAAGTTCGGTAAAAAATTACCGAATACTGTAAAATTTTCTAAGTGTGTAACCTTCCAAATACGGTTGTTTCTAGGTTGGAATTTCATTGTTCCTAATGTCTTATGTGTCAGGTTTTTTTAATACCTGACGATGGTTAAGGTACATTTTATTAAATATTAAGTTTTTTTTTTACAAAATTTATTTGAGTTTTAAAGGCTTTTCCAGATTTTTTTTTCATTTCGAAGACTTTTTTTTAAACTTTCACTAGTCAACGCGAGCAAATTCCGTTAAATTCCACTACAGAAAGTTTATCTTATGACAGATAGGCCTATTTCGTCTCATAGAGTTCTTCAGTGTCGAATGCTCGACTTGAAAAGAAGTCTGTAAGCTTTCTGTAGTGGCATTTGACGGAATTTGTTCGCGTTTACTAGTGAAATTTTAAATGTGTTGCAGGTTTTTTTTTGAGAAAAAGTGATTAGGGAAGTGTTAATTTAAATTATACTAGTTTTCCAATAACGATCGTTCTACTAATACACCCGTAAAAGTGTTTTAAAAAGAGGGAAGAAAAAATAATATATTTTATTTAAAAAAAAATTACCTCAAACGGCTTAGATGTATAGGGGTGGAACACAACAAAAATCATTAAAATTCCTTTTTTTTCATACAAAATAATGAATTTTATTTTCTGCTTTCAATTTTTTTTTCATAATTCTAAATTTTTTTAATAATAATTTAGAATGAATCCAGTGGAAGAGTACTTCTCCATGATTATGAATTTTATAGTTATAAATGATTTTTTTAAAAGATTTGTTTTCAAAATTTCGTTTTTTTACCACTATATCGCACAGTTGGTCCCCTAATCTATCTACACACTAAGAAAATAGTACCCAAAATTATGTAAAAAAAACTCAACGTTGAGTTCTGTTCAGTAATGATAGATATACCGAAATTTAAGGTTTTTTTGGTGTTCGATATTTTATTCCAATTTAAAAACAAATTTGTGCAGGTTTGTTAACGTCATGTATTACAACATCGTCATACGTAATTTGCTCATAGACTATATTATCAACAATGTTCGAAAATTTAATGAAGACCATTAATTATTCTAAACTAGTGTTACCAAACCTAAATTGTTTATGTTTTAATTTGAAGACCAAAACAACTCAATTTTAAGTTGAAGCTACTCAATCATCCCGCTCTCTTCGCGCAATGAACGGTCGAGTATTTTTAACTTAATTTTGTTTGAAAATTTATTGTTTTATTGTACCGATATTGACAAATAACAATGATTTTTTTCAACTATTTGTCCGTGTGTTTTAATATTCTGCTCGAAAACAATAGCTATTAGGTATCTATATTTAAGAAAATTTCACCCAATTAATTAAATAATTCATTAGGTAAATTTTACACATTCGTATTTGAAATGTAATTACCCAATATTGAGTTTCATTATATACCTAATTTAGCTTAATGCACAAAACATGCGAGACGGGTGAAATAAACTTAATTTTGGGTTCTTTTTTCTTAGCGTGTATATAAAAAAAATGAATTTCTGTCTGTCTGTCTGAACCTTATAGAATCGAAAACTACTGAATCGATCAGCGTGGCATTTTGTATATATGAGTTTGTAAGACCGGGGAAGGATCCCAAGATAGTTAGAGACCTCTCCCTTCTCTCAAGGGGGGGGGGGGGGGCTCCCATACAAATGAGATACAAATTTCTGCATAACTCGAGAACTGATCAAGCAAATGGAATCAAATTTGGCATATGAGAGTTTTTAGAAGCAAACAATGTTTATATGGTTGTTTCAGGGAGGGGGGGGGGGCACTTACAAATGAAACACAAATTTTAGCATAACTCGAGAACTAACCAAGCAAATGGAACTAAATTTGGCAGGTGGAGGTTTTTGAAGACAAGACATGTTTCAATGGTAGTTTAAGACCTCTCCACCTTCTGGAAGAGGGGGACTCTCATGCAAATGAAACACAGATTCAACCAAATACGAGAATTATCCAGGAAACTAAAATACAAAAAATGTATTTCTCGGGTAAGAAGCATATTCTGATAGAAATTTTAACTTCTTCTAAGTCAGGAAAAAAACTCATTCCGTAAAACAACCATCAACGTGGCAGTTCTATTAAATTTTGATTCAGTTACACGCGTAGCAGCGCTCGCACCGGGTTCAGCTAGTGACGAATTAAAAATTACTGCGAGTCAAATATTTTCCCATATGGAACAAATCTACCAAATATAACCAAATTCAGAGGGACCAAATACTCCTTTTTAATGGAATGGCTGTTTAAAGAAAGTTGTTCTCTCTAGTCGTAGATTTAATTCCAACTCACTCTATGACTGTCGTTTCACAAATCTCTACTAGTCAACGCCGTTATTCAATCCCCATATATTTCCCTGCAGTATGGGAAAATATTTTCTTTTCGTCCCTTCCGACTAGGGCCAACAACTAACTCATAAAAAAGGACTATCCCACTCCAGGCTGGAGCTGTAAAAATAGATGAAAAACGTTCCAACGACTGTCACCAGAGGGCTTTTCCACTATCGGTCAAAGAACTAGGGATGGGTCATTTACGTCGTGCGTTTTGCGAGTCTTCCGTATTTTTATCTTCCATCTTTTCATTGAACTGAGTCGCCTTTTTCGGGACAAAGAATTTGGAGTTTTGTTTTGGGGAAAGAACTGTTCCGTACACCCCTAGCGAATACAAGAGCTTTTCGGGACGTGTCTTGCGTTTATTAAAGTATACGATTCAGTGTTTTGAACGCCAAACTGACATTTTAATTGAAATTTGCCTTTGGCTTTCAATATTTGGAATTCCTTGAATTAGTTTAGCTGGAATAATTCGAGCTTGTTTTTCTTAAAAATTCTGACAAAATCAACTCATTGGAAAATTCAATTTACTATCCGAATTCTTCTATCATTCCCCATCGATATCAAACCCTAATAAATCTACAAATTCATACTTCCCAAACAGAACCAGGCCCAAAGTCTGGTACAATCATCATCATCGTCATCATCGTAGTCTTTCTGACGTCAAACCTTGGGCGGTTTCTCGGGCAAACCCCGATCCAAGCCTACTGACAAACATCTGCCATACACTTACCTGTGAAGAGAAAAAGAGAGAGAGAGAAAAAAAGAAAAAAATGAGAATTGATGAGTACCAATATCACCCCGGAGCGGCGGGTGCGATAAATTACAGCTAAAGTAAACAAACTCTGAAAGGAATTTGGCAGATTGTCTGCCGGGAAGGGAGATGCGTCATAATTAGACCGGCAGTTGCATCCCGAGGAAAAGTTGTCGTTTCACAATGGCATTAAAAACAAACGCTTCCCATGCAAATTCAAAGACGTCAAATCGAGGGAAGCATCATTCTTTGCTCGGGATCCCCCCCGCGATCGCCACTTCCAATTCCTACGCAATCAATCCAGCGCATCTGCAAGAGGCCTGATGGGCCGAGGCTTCTGGGATGAACCATCTGGTTCCGGTAGAACCTTCCGGCTGTTGTTTGTCGATTGACGGTGGTGGTGCTGGCTTAAGTTCAAGTCGATCGACGGCATCGAAGAAGAAGAAGAAGAGTCGAAGAAAGAGCCGGCAAGAAGGCAATAATCAATCTTTGCTTTTTTCAATTTTTTTGAATGGATCCATTGCCGGCTGGGCGCGTTGAGGGAAACGAACGAGCATCAATCAATAAACAAGCGAATTTACATAATTTGAGCAGAGTGCAGAAGACGGGGATAATGATGGGGGGCGGGTTTTTTTTTTCGGCAGAAGATGGTGGATTTTTTTTTTTCGGCTGCTTCGAGCCATAAGGTTTATTTTCCGATTGAAAGTGATAGCCGAGTGTGGAATTTTGGCGGGTAACGGTCTAAGTCGATTTGGAGGTTTCATTCGCGAAATGGTTGAGAATGCGATACAATTTTGGCAGATCGATAGACAACATGGCTTGCTAGGATGATATGCAAATAGTACAACGAAAAACGCTAGGGCGATTTAGTTGTGAATGAAAGAGAAACGAGATTTTCTTTGTTTAGTCATTGTAACATTTGACGAATTTCACGCCAACTCGTCTTCGTGATTGGCAGCACCCTCTCAGAATCCAATGAAACTTCGTGGGTGCGTATTAGGCTGATGCAGAACCCGAAATATTTGCTCACCTAAAAGCTTAATCGAGCGCCAATTTGGGCCCCGATAGTCCCCAAAAAATGCTGACACATTTGGCTTTAATTTGGCTTTGCATGCTATTCAAAGTTTGTATGGAATTAGTATGAAGAATCTCAAACTTACCTTTCAGATCTCTAACATCTTGATATTATGTCCTTAAACCAAATCTTATAACGATTCATATAGTGTAATTTGGCGACTATCAAATTGCCGAAGATATCTGACATGTAAATTTTATACAAAAATAGTTATTCAACAAATATAATAATAAGAAGTAAAATCTATGTAATGTATATAAAATATTATATATATATAAAATAAATAAAATATATATAATAATATGAATATAAATAAAATACATAAAATATATGTAATAATATAAATAACATATAAATACATATATGTAAAATAATATAATAATATAAAAAACATATAAATAATAAGAAAACAAAAATAAGAATAAAACATCATACCTAAAGTGTGTAATTTATGTTTTATTGAATAACTATTTTTGTATAAAATTTACATGTCAGATATCTACGGCATTTTCATAGTTGACAACTTACACTATATGAATGTATATAAGATTTGGTTTAAGGGACATAATATCAAGATGTTAGGGATCTGGAAATGTAAGTTTGAGATTCTTCATACTAATTCCCATACAAACTTTGAATAGCGTGTGCAAAGCCAAATTAAAACCAAATGTGTTCAAATTTTTTGGGGACTATCAGGACCCAAATTGGCGTCGATTAAGCTTAGGGGAGCAAATATTTCATATTTTGCATCAGCCTAGTGTTCATTTTTCAAGGTTAATCTGAACCATTTCAAAAACATTGTAGACGAATTTCACGCCAACTCACTCTCTCAGAATCTATTGAAATTTTGTGAGTGTGTAGACTATGTCTTTTCAAGCAACTTTGCATACCTTGTTTTTTTTCAAAATTCATGTAGACTACCATTTGAAAAGAACTTAAATTTTATGTTCGATTTTTTTAAACCAACGTACCTCAAAAAGGAAACGACTTACAAAAAAGTGATGTATGAATGACTTTTCGAAAATTGTCTTTACTTTTATGAAAAGAATTGTAAAAATGGTAAAATCGATGTTTACACGCTAAGAAAAAATATTTTAAAATTTAAAGTCAATTTGCAAAAAAGGGCTTTCTTAGAATTGGACGATTTTTTTTAATAAAGGCAATATAATTGTCTAAAAGTTCGCCTTACATTTCAAGATGGGCAGTTTTAGGGAAAAAAAAGTTTTTCTAACATCAAATTTTTCATGTCCAATTTTTACCGTGTATCGCGCAAACTCGTCTAGCTATGTTATTCAACACCCCTGTAGAATCCAATAAAATTTAGCATTTATAAAGAATTACATTTATTGAACATTTGGTAAAAAAACAATAATCATCTAGACTAACATTTGAAAAGGGTTAAACACCTTAAATTTTCCTTGGCATCAGTAAAACAGAACCAAAAGTGTGCATTCAAGTACAAGTCAGTCATAACTGCTTGTTCGGATATTCCTGACTTTTAGGCACGATTGAAATCTCCTAAGATAGCCATTTTTTGCAAATTGACTTTAAATTTAAAATTTTTTTTTTAGCGTTTAAACATCGATTTTACCATTTTTCCATCGATTGACACAATTTTCTAAAAGTTATCCATACATCACTTGTTTGTAAGTCTGTTCATTTTTGAGTTACGTGATTTTAAAAAAAATCGATCAAAAAACTTAAGTCCTTTTTAAATGGTAGTCTACATACATTTTGAAAAAAACCAAGTATGCAAAGTTGCTTGAAAAGACCTAGTCTACACACCTACAAAGTTTCATTAGATTCTGTGAGGGTGCTGCCAACCACTGGATGAGTTGGCGTGCAATTTGTCATTTGCCCTATCGGGGAAAGACTCTAGAAACAGTTGTTTTGATTTTAATAGAATTTACACAATTTATTGTGATCATTAAGAATTAGAGTTTTGAGCCAAAGATTTTTCTGCTATTAAGTTTCTGTGTAGTTTTGATATTGACATCCGTCTGAGGTTTTCGTTCATTTAACTTAAAAGAACTAGATCAGATGGACAGAAGTTTCAATCTTCTGGAAACAAATTTTTGATTCACAGCAATGAACATTTCAAATGAGCTATTCTATGGCAAATCTGACAACCGGGGGTAGGATGTTTTGCCGAATGGACGTTTGGCCGAAAATTGTTCTATCAGCATAGATGCACTGCTACCAAAAGGAAATAAGAAACCCACATAATATTCCTCAAACGCATCAGGTAGCATACCTGACGTAATGAAATATTCTAGACTTATTACACTAGAGTTCATCAACATGTGTGCCTATTTCCAGTAATAAGCATTCTGAGTTAGTTTCAATTATATCGATTCATTAAAAACAGAAATTGTTGTGTTCAAAAACGCAAAAATTGGTATTCGGCCTTTTGGTCATATACATGAGGAGTATGAATATGTTTTGAAAAACACATGAACTCTGATTTAAAGTGAAACATGTATTATGTTAAAAAAGCTAGAAAAGTGCTTTACCCGACCAGAAGCGCATAACATAAAATAACAGAGAAATTATAACAAACCTTGTTACGACTAACTGACTATGATATAAATTTGTTGAAGACGTTTTCTTCTCGATAATTGCATAACATACTTATATCAAATTAAGCTATGATGCCCCGCGAGGCACAATCTGCGTGAAGGAATAAATTAATTGTAACACTAGCTGATATAATTTTGCTACATAATAACAAAACTGTAACAAGAGTTTGTTATGTTTATGTTTTATCTATATCATAGTTTTCTATAATTTAGTTACCACTTGAGGATTTTTTGTAACAATTTATGTTATTTTAACTACATCCGCAATCTAAGAACAACGTAACTGAATAACAAGACTTGATATAATTTTGTTGTTTCTTTTTGGTCGGGTATCTTCGCGTTATTCTATCACCAACTATGTATAGGTCCTTTCTCATTGTTCGATTCTGGGCAATGAGAGAGCGGACGCGTTTGCAAAGGTAGGCGCTATGGAAGGCGATATTTATGATCGACAAATCGCCTTCAATGATTTTTTCCATATTTTTTTTCTTCAACGGTCACTCGTCAGCTGGCCGACATAAATGGAGTAGAGAGAGATTTGGGGCGATGGCTACATTCTAGCACTCCCAAGGTGTCGAAGAAATCTTGGTTTGAGTTCTTTCGTGTGATGTCTCACCTCATGTTTCAATTATTGTTCATTAAACGCTCATTTGTTTCTTGTTGGGCTGGGAGACAGCGATCTGTGTGAATGTGGACAAGGTTACCAGGACGCAGATCACGTGCAGTCATGTGCTGAGCATCGTGGAGAGATTCCCTTCGGGCTTGAGGTAGACAACCCAATGAACCAATTCGAGATATTTTGGCCCCGCATGATCTGGAGTTTATAAAACTAGTTATACGTGTTTAGACAATTTAGAATCTGAAATAAATGTGTTAGATAAACCATATTTCAAATTCCCGCTCATCTTCTTACCGTTAAGTTGTCATTCGTATTAACCTGCGAGACGGCCGCGAGCAATCGGTTCTATCCCCCTAACTTTAACTTCAAGATAATTGATGTAGATAAATATGAAAACTTGGCGTCAGTAAAATCGGGTTCGATTGAGCCTTTGACCGCCCGAGATTGCTACTTCGTTATTGTCAGATCAGTTTGTTACTACACTGGGGAACCGCCAGAAGATGCTTGGGACCAACATACATCCTCAATGTGCTTCGAAACTGATGCCCCGAAATTAGAGCTGCAGCTTTACCCTGCCGATTACAGATCAAATAAGCAATGGAATTAGGAACTTGTTAACGTTCTACTCACTTGATTGGAAGCCGAGAAATCCTCTGCTCTGGGTTTGCAGTAGGGTTTGTTTTGGTAAACTATACGCTGAATTCTTGCTTCTTTATCTTGTCGGATTATTCTCTATTCAGTTGATTTTAGGAAGATGCACAAATATATATTAATATATTAGTAGCGATTTGAACCAACGAGTGGTGTTTTCATGGTGAAGAAAATGTTTTAAAGAACTCTTCAAAGCTGATTTATACCAACAGTAACAGTGTGTTGGGGCCACTCAGAGAAGTCTAATGAGTGCATACTGACAGGTGCTGCATAGGACCAAAATGTACGGATTTGAAGCAACAACAAGTGCTACTTATTATATTACAGTGTGTCTCACAATACTTGTCAGTCTTGGTTTATTTCAGCTGGGTAATTTCAACAGCGGAAATTATTACTCCCGTTTTGAGTGTATTCTTCTGACAGCTTAACGCTGAAGATAAATAAGCGATTCCGTTTGTTTATATATATATATATATATATATATATATATATATATATATATATATATATATATATATATATATATATATATATATATATATATATATATATATATATATATATATATATATATATATATATATATATATACATATATATATATATATATATATATATATATATATATATATATATATATATATATATATATATATATATATATATATATATATATATATATATATATATATATATATATATATATATATATATATATATATATATTAACTACCATGGAAGCCATACGGTAGCAAGTTTTAAAATTACATTCATAAAAGCTTAGACCGTTTCAGATATTCAATAGCCTTAAGCAGTTCGGAGTAAGTAAGCGTTTTGTTTTTCGTTCCTGGAAACGGTTAAAGGTTATTCAACATAAAGAGAGATTGCCAGAAAGAACTGCCAGAACGAAGAAAAGATCAAATGTGTGAGGCGAATAAGACGTAATCCGTACGTATCTGGCCGTAAATTGATCTTACTTAACATCGATTCAAGACACATTTGGTTGATATTTGGGACCAAATTCCTCAGGAAATCGATGCGTTGTCAGCTGCGATCGGTTTTTACAAAGCGTCTGCGCAAAGTTGTCAAGGAAAATGGCAGAAAGATTCGAGATTGCATAATATGATTTATTTCTATAACATGTATCTGTCAAATGAAAAATAAATGCTAAGATTTGATTGGTTTTGCTGTAATCTTTTTGTTTAAGTGACACCTATTGTGAGACACCCTGTATATCAACAATAAGAATACTGTTTTGGCCCGTCTGTGAGGATAAGCAAAAGGTATGATTTTTATTTTAATAATGCAAGGAAGCCAATTTGGACTGTTTGAATTCTCTAATATACGGTGCGCAGGAAAATTGCGAAGATTTTGAAACTTTAATGTTTGGTTAATTTGTGTGGCTAAAGACTTATTTCTGTTTGCAGTGTTAGGTTTATTTTCGAAAATGTACGCCAAAAAAATAGTAACGAGTTTGCTGCTCGCCCAGATTGGCAAAGTGGCAGGAATGTCATTTGGACACAGGTTAAAGCCTGTTAACGTTAAATTTCGGATACTTTTCATTCAGTGTAGATTGTGAAATATATCATGGACCGCTGAATCGTTTCACATATATGACAGCTGAAACTCTCCACTTTATTTCGTGGCACAACATGTTTACATTCTTGTTACATTCAGTAAAATGGCCTCAAATCAAGTGAAAGTGCGCAAACGCGTTTTGTAAGAACGGCAGCAAAATCCGAATTTGTCGGTACGCGATCTTGCCAAGAAACTAAAACTACCGAAAAGTACCGTATTTTGTGTTTGCAAATCATTTGACTAGCGCTTGACTGTGGATTGGAAGTGGAAGTGGAACAAATGAAAAGAGTGCTCTCGACAAATGGACAAATTCCCGAAAAAATATATGATTTGGCAGGCCATATGTAGTTGTGGTCGAAAATCTAAAAGTTTCGTCTCTACCCGCATACAATAAGTATATGTTACGAAGGAAACTGCAAACGCACTTGCTACCGTTTATCAGAAGCCGCGACATCTCCGGCTCATTCATATCGAATATGGTTGTGCAAATTTTTTGCTACTTCCTGGATATGCTCTAAAATCGAAAGATCTCAAATAAATCGAGAATTTCCTTTAGGTCTCTTCCAGATGATATGTATCAAATGTTTTCATTATTTCAAGATTTTTCAGGAATCAAAAATGTTAAAAAATCGTGATGCCAAATTATCATAATATTTTTCTCAGTGTATATTTTTCCTACACGGACAAAAATGAGTGGAAAATATGGTTGGAATACAAACTCTGACTCAGCTCGAGGTAAAATTCATACTTGTACGCTTTAAACTCGCAATTGCAGTTGTAAGAAACCTCTTTTTCGAGTGATGTCAACTCATATAATAAAGTTGTTTTAAATTTAACATAACTTGATCGACTCTACAAGTCTAGTTATTTCCAACTTTAAAAAAGATTTGATTTAAGCAAAAATTAAATTGCTAGACGCAGTTCCTTTTAAACTGATTCAAAGGTTGAAATAACCTTAATGAGAGCCATGAAAATGACCATAATTTATACTATCCTAAAACACAATTGAAAACAAACTAAACGATGAGTGTACCTTATCTTATATCAGCAACATTCTCTTACGTCATATACGCGGTATATGGGAGGGACCATCAGGGCACCCGATCGAAGCGAATTGCATGGGAAGAGAGGGAATTTTTCAGTTAGGCCCCAATGTAAAATCATCGTCGAATTCTTTGGCAAATCTTAATTCAACACGAAGACTTTCCTCGTTCCTGCTGGTTCCGGCAAGATAGGGAAAGGATAGAGTTGTTTGTCTAATGCTCAGAAACATCCGTATTATTTCCAGGTATGCTATGGGTTTCTACTGGAGTATTTCTCAGATTCTTTCAAATATGTTCCAAATAAGTTTTGAGATGCTACCAGAGTAGTTCTGAGATGCTTCCAGAGTTGTTCTGGAATGATTCTGTTTTCAGTCTGATATACACACAAGATTACTTTGGAATTCTTCCTGGATTCATTTAGCACGCTGTGAAGCCTGTTATGGGATGCTTTAAGGGTAATTCAGGGATGGTTCCAAACTAGTACGGGAATACTTGCAGAAATGATCTTGCCAATGTAGTTGAAGGATGCCTCCAGAACAGTTCCGAGGTGCTTGAAGAATGATTCTGTGATGCTTTTAAAATTCCTTCCAGAGTAATACTGCCGACGTTTCTCCAGTTATTCTGGGATGCTTCCATATTCATTCTATTGGCGTCTCCTTTAAACTGTACGTCTGCTGAGGATAGTTCATTCTAGACAGAACTGCTTCCAGAGTAGCTCTGGGATGCCTAAAAAATAGTACTGGGTCTATTCATAAACCACGTAGGCTCATTTTTGAAAATCTCAGATCCAGACCACCTAGAATTTTCTCCATACATTTTTTTGAAATTTTGTATGGAGCGTAAATTTTGGTCAAACCCCCAGAAAAGTCTACGTGGTTTATGAATAGCCCCTGAGTTGTGTCCAGGAATATTCTGGTATAGTTCCAGACTAACTCTAGTATGGTTGTGACATTACTTTGGAATGCTCCATAATACTGTGATGATAGTTTAGTTGTTTTGAGATGCTTCCAAAATAGTTTTTCAAGAATTCGTGTGTGCTGCTTCTGGAATGATTCCTGTTAACTTCCAGAGTTTTTCCAGAGAACAATAATGATACTATGATACTCGTAAAGTGGTTCCAGAAAATTTACGATGCTTCCAGCAGTTGTTCCAGGATGATTCTATGTTTGTTGTGGTATGCTTTGGGATGCTTCCTGAGTAATTCTGCCAGAGTTAAAATTGGTAATGAGTCACGAGGTGGAATCTCATTCCCGGAAAAGTTACGAAAATACATAGGGAGGTGATTGAGTGACTACGACAGGAGATGAACCGGCCCGAGGCTGAAGAACTCGATGAACAAGTAAAAAAAGGGAATTTCTGAATTTAAGAGTAGTTCAGGGATGGCTCCAGAGAAATTCTGGAAGGATTCCATGTGCTAGGATGCTTCCAGAATAATGATGTGATTATTCTTCAGTTGATTTGGAAAGCTTTCGGTGTATCAAAAGTTTCGGAAGTTTCCAAAAATATTCTCGGATGCTTGGGATGCTTGCACTAGTAGTAGTAAGTTGCTTCCAGAAGTATTCTGGGATAGTTCCAGAATAATTCTAGGAGAATGATTTCTTTTTTAAATGCTTCGAAAGTAATACTTTAATGATTCTCAGGGTGTTTTAGAATGCTTCCCAAGTAGTTCTTTAAAAAGCTTCTGTACAGCTTCTAGAATTGTTCTGTGAACTGTGTTCAATGGTGATTATATTTTTGTTCAGTCATTTTTAGTATTATTCAGAAATGCTTTCAGATTAGCTCTGAAATGCTTCCATAGTAGTTTTGGCATGTTGTCAGAATTGTTCTGGGGTGGTTCCAAAGCAATTCCAGTAGTAGTTCTGAAAGGCTCCCAGAAACGTTCTGGAATACCTTCAATACCTGAGTAATGGTATGCTTCCAGAAATGCTCTAGAATACATTAAAGTTATTTCCAAAAAAATCTTCGCTTCTGACGCTTTCATCCCAGCTTGTTTCGGTTGCCAAAATAATGTTGGAAAAAGAAGCAAGACGTTTTTGGTTGATTCTTTATCATTTTGGCTAGGCTGTTCATGCGATTGATATTTTGGCAATACACCAAAATTTCAGTTGCATTCTTTTCAAATTGCGAAGAAGTTTGTGGAAGTCCGTGATTTGATTAATTTTTTTTACGTGGAAGGTAGCTCATCGAATCTTCCGATTCGCCTCTAAGTATATTGCAATAAGGTACCTGGTGGGTCTCCCAAATTTGGAATTTGTGTAGAACAACCAATCATGTCTTAAATTTTTCAAATAATTTCCAATCTTAGTATATGGGAGGGACCATCAGGGCACCCGATTGAAGAGAATTGGATGGGAAGAGTGGAATTGCCAACTCGCCATTGCTAACAGTTTGTGCAGAAAGCTCGGGCTCTTCTCTTCACTCATTGGGGCATCCTCTTGCTCGGTAACTCACACTTTTTACAAATTCTTTTTTGGTGATGTTTGTCATCGATCCATCCAACCCGTTTTTGGCCCTTCACGCAATTAAACGATGAGGACAATCAGTGGTTAATAATGCTTGATCAAGTCAAACAGAGAGAAGAGTCCGTTACTGTCTGACTTAGATTCCGTGCTACAATGAGTAGTAAAGGGTGTTCCGATCAAAATTTGGTCGACTTAAACCTGACGCGTTTCCTTTCATCGTGCATTAAACTAATTTTTGCACACCTCTCATTTTGAAGATGTGTGTCATGTAGCATTATGCCTCATTTTGATAGCGACGATCAAACTACTCTCGCTATCAAATATGTCGTCGAAATTGTTGAATGTGAATCAACTGTCACCAACGTATTAAAAATGTTCGGTGATCGTTTGACGACAGCCAGGAAAGCTGGATCGGTGAGAAATCGAAAGCCGGAGACCACAGCGACGACAAACAGAATGTTTCTAGCGAAACCCCAACCGCTCCGTCCGAGATGTCGCAAAGAAGCTGGGAGTGGCGCCTTCAACCGTGGATAGAGCTAAAAACGAGCTGGCCTGTCGACTTTCAAGAAAGTGGTGACTCCAAATCGCTACGATAAACACGTCGGCCAAAGCACGATCGCGTAAGTTGTACACGACGAAGTTTGTTTACGTGGTACAGGACGATGAAACTTACGCCAAGGCAGACTTTAAACAGCTTCCTGGACAGGAATTTTATACGGCAACCGGACGGGGAAAGGTGGCAGATATTTTCAAGCACATTAAACTGTCAAAGTTCACGAAGAAATATCTGGTGTGGCAGGCCATCTGTGCCAGTGGCTTGAAGAGCAACGTTTACATTGCGACAGGAATCGTCAACCGGGAAATTTATCCGAGCGAGTGCCTACAAAAACGTCTACTGCCTTTCCTGAAGCAACACAATTGTTCCGTTCTATTTTGGCCGGATTTGGCACCTTGCCATTACGGAAAAAAGGCCATGGAATGGTATGCTGCCAACAACGTTCGAGTGGTGCCCAAGGACAAGAATCTTCCCAACACGCCAGAGCTTCGCCCAATCGAACAATATTGGGCCATCGTCAAGCGGAACCTTAAGAAGACTCAAAAATCTGTTGTGAGCGAGAAACAGTTCAAGGCAAACTGGCGTTCTGCGGCGAATAAAGTGGTCAAGGAGACTTCATCGAACCCACCGCCCCCGGCTTGGTAAAACATGCCACCCCAATTTGATGTCTGTGTTGGTAAACCGAAAACGTTCAGCACCTCAATGTCTCGGACACCATCCTCCAATCTGATTCGTTTGCCAAAACACATCTAACGATTGCCAAATTTGCCGCTTTTCCTTTCTACTATCAATAATCATCGCGTTTCCCCACATCAAACAGATCGATTCCATCGATCCTGCAGTCGTCCGGCCACAGCCACTAACTAACCCACTTTTTCGTCCCCGCTCGTCGTCGGCATTCGCTGGCAGAAATTCACCTCGTTATTGTTGTTTCTAGGTGTATGGCGGTACTCTCTGGTAGTAAGCTCATTTCCGGCCAAGCGAACCGAAATACACATTTAATGGTACATGCATTCCGTCGGCTACGGTTGCCGGTCGGTGCCGCTGGTAATGTTTATTATTTTTTCACACACTCACAGCGAGCCGCACCACCCGATTCCACCAATAAGCGGCAGCAAAGTTTAGAGAAAGAGAACTATTTTTCCGCGACTGCCGGCCATAAGAATGCAACCGTACCGGATGGTCTGGTGCGCGCGATGGCTTATTTAATTATCGCCCGAGGTCCCCCGTTCGTCAAACAAATCGCCGAGGTGGACGCGACGTCGACGGCGACGGGGGACACATTTTTAGAAGCGTGAGTGTGTTTGCAGCGCACACATAATTCTCATTCACCGGGTTGCAGTTGCGAAAAATTTTCGCTTTCTGTTTTGCTTTGCGATGCCTCTGCATTTGGCTGTAATTGCTAAGTTCGACACAGGGGAGACGAAAAAAAAATTAAATGAAAAAAAAAATCCCGCACAGAAGTGTGTATACATAATAACTGTAATAAAAACAAAACACACCACTTTGCCGAGCAAGCCGCGAACACACACCACATCACGAAACGGCACGAACGGGTGGCAAAATGGATGGATTTATGCTTTTTCCGCTTGGTTAATCACTTAATAAAGCATGCTATGATTGGTTGATTGCAATCGAATTGTTCTTTTGCAAAATTTCGCAATTTTTTTTCTTTTTTTTTTGTGGTACTCACCAAATCTCACGCGAATCATTCTCAGGTGCGACAGTCACGCAAAATCCCCGTGAATCCCTGGCAGCTATTTTTATAGTAAATATAGTCCGCCGAAATCGTCCGTGCGTTGAAAGCAAAAGCGAAATGCGATCCGAGACAGAAGTAAAAATATATGTGCTGAAACACTTAGCCGAACCGAGAAGAAGAAGTAGAAGAAGACGAAGCAAATCTTGATAAGCATCAGTCTGAATGCGTAGTAGGCGTTGCGTTTTTTTTTTTGGCCCACCATTGACGGAGCTGGTAAGGAAGAAGAATGCGGATGAAATATTTAAGAAGTGTTATCGCATCCCTTCGCTGGCGCAATATTTCAGTCGTCGGTCAGGGCAGGGTCGTCCGCTGCTAGGAACAGATGAATTAATTCCGACCATTTCTGACAGGCAGAGATGAATTTCCCCCGGGTCAGAGTGGAAGAAAAAAATATATGCGTCGAGTTGTTTATGAGTATCGAGTTCAGAACCAGCCGAGACGCACGCGGCGTTGGCAGATTGCCGATGGCGAATTGCGAGCGAACATAATTCTGATGAAATGGTTTCGATTAATGGCAGGTAGGTAGAAAGGTAAACAAAATCAAAGCAAACAGGATCCATCCTATACGCAATGTTTAGATTGCCTCTTCGCACCTTGGAGTAGCGGAACTTCAGAAGAAATAAATCATTCCCAGTATCTCAGTAAGCGTGAAATTGCGGCCAGGGCTGTGGAAGTTTCAGAATCGGTGGCGTAGTGGTAGGCGTGACTACTTCTCAATTCCACCAAGCGTCCCCATTTGTCTCCATTAAATCTCCACACCAACGTGTGCGGTAAGTGTCAGCAACATTCTCGTAAATTTCAATTTTACTAATTCATGCTTAACTTTAAATTTTGATGCATCCCTTGAACTCAGTCAACCATCCATCCCTGCCGCTGGTTCTGACCGTGTGTGGGTGAAAGTCTTCGATTTAATACGAAAACTTTTCCCATAAACTTGTTCTGCCTCCTCGCAAGGAGTTCTTTTTGTTTCACCAGAAAACTTTAACCTCCCCCGCCGTCGTCGGCTTTGTTCGGTCTGCAAAAGAAGGAGACAAAAAAAAAGAAGTTCGACGAAGCACAGCCATCAAATCGAGCACGCTTTCATTCATTCATCCATTGATGCCTGTGTCTGAATCCTGGAAAGTCGTCTTCGCCTAATGCGATTTTAGTACACGTTGGTTTTTTCTTTACACTTTAACTTTAAAAAAGAGAACTTTTTTTTAACTTTTAAAAAAAGTTCCCTTTTTCAAAGTTCACAAGTTAATTGGAAACAATGAAAACAATGTGCAAACTTTTCTCAGTGCAATTGTTCAAACGAGCGAGCAGTTTCCGTCAAACTCAAAATTTTTTGTCTACTAGCTAGCACGCTCGTTTTCAGTTAATGAAAACTGAGTAGAAAACCACTCAGCTTCGTTAAAAGTGGAACTACCCTAGTTAGAGTATTTAAAGGGTTACTCATTTTTGATTAGCTAGGTCACCTGTCAAAATTAGAGTAAAGGGTGTTTCGATCAAAATTTGGTCGACTTAAACTTGACGCATTTTCTTTCATCGTGCATTAAAAATTTTTGCACACTCCTCATTTTGAAGATGTGTGCGTGTAGCATCATGCTTGTATTTTAATTTTGAGATTAGCACTTCAGTTATCCAAATGTCACCGAAGGAAGAGAAGCGACGCATCAAAATTTTGCACGTGCCGTGCATGGCGAAAATCAAACTACTCTACGCCAAGTTGGCGAAATTGTTGAATGTGGCTAAATCAACTGTTACCAACGTATTAAAAGCGTTCGGTGCACGTTTGTCGACAGCCAGGAAAGCTGGATCGGGAAGTCGAAAGCCGGAACTACAGCGACGACAAAGAGTTGCTCGCTGTTTGGAGCGGAACCCCAACCTCTCCGTCCGAGACGTCGCAAAGAAGCTGGGAGTGGCGCCTTCAACCGTGAATAGACCAAAGAAAACGAGCTAGACTGTCGACTTACAATCTGAAAGTGGTGACTCCAAATTTCGCGACTGATAAACTAAAACATCGTTGGCATAGCACGATCGTCGAAAGTTATTAGTACGAGATGCTGACGAGTTTGATTGTGTGATACAGGACGTCAAGTGCAGACTGTAAGATAGCTTGCTGGACAGGAATTTTATACGGCAACCGGATGGGGATAAGGTAGCAGATATTTTCATACTACATTTCAAACTGTCGAGTTCGCGAATGAATTAATCTGGTATGGCAGGCCGGTTTGTACACTGTGGCTCTGAACTGCAGCATTACATGAGACTTGTGTAACACGTCAACCAACGAAATCCATGACCATGTAGAGACGAGTTGCCTACATACAACGGCTAAAACTTTCCTGAAGCTTTGACACAAGCGTATCTGTTCTATGTTTGACTCGGCACTTCCGTGGCATCTTCGACGCAAATTACGTTGTAGAAAAGGCTTTTGAGTCGGCTGATCTCTGACTGAACCACGTTTTCGCTATTGGTAGCCTTAGGACAATTACCTCCAATTTCGCCAAGCTCCACCGAATCGACATTTATATTGGGCCATCGTCAAGCGGAACTTTAAGAAGACTCAAAAAGCTGTTGTGAGCGAGAAACAGTTCAAGGCGAACTGGCGTTCTGCAGCGACTAACGTGGACAAGGAGACTGTACAAAATCTTTTGGCAGACCAGGCAATTTGCGTTCGGTAAAAAGGAAGCTTAGCTGAATATTTCTCCTCTATTATGTATTAGCTGAACTTAAAAAACAAAAGGAATTTGACTTATTAATAAAAACTTTGATCGACTCACACATACTACTGTTTGACCAAATTTTGATCGGAACACCCTTTACAATTAGAGTAGCATTTACTCAGTTTCCTTATTTTAAGCTGCTCACTTTTTGACATTTAGTATGGCAATACGAAACTGAGTGAAAGTTACTCTATTTAGAGTAGATCTAAACGAACGTGAAGACTGACAACTGACATTTCAAGCAATTCGATGAAGATGTTTCAATACGCGCTAAGATAAGATTGCCGAAAATATGGTTTTAATTTTACCGAAAATTAGGTTTTGGTAGCAAAACCTAAAGTATCGGTATAATTTACCGAAACAAAACGTTTGATTTTACTTTTTTTTTTTTCAGTAAAGTGGATTTACAAATTCTATCGTTATATTTTACCTAAATTTGGTTAAAAATGCTCTCATTGAGCTGCAAGCACTTTATGTAAAAATTACCGTACAATAATTAGTAATTATTAATGTTTTTCCCGGTTTTCCAGCAATACCGAAATTCCGGTAATCCATGTTTACCGATAATTTCAGTATGTGCACTTTTGTGCGGTTTTCGGTATTTTTTACCGAATTTTCCGTTTTCTTGTCTTAGCGTGTAGGGCCGAACTGACAGATGTAAACGATGACTTTTTCTGCGAATTTCTCAACTTTGATTTGGGTGAAACTTTGCGCATTTATGGACGAATCCAAGTTGAAAAAAAGAAGAATACACCGAGTGGTGATAAATCTGACAGCTCCCAAATTAAAGTATGGGACACAAATTTTAAAGTGCTTGTAAACAATTTAAATGAAATTCTAATTAAAAGCAGTTCGTTGTATGGTAGATGAAACATCCAAAACTACCAAATAAAGACATTTAAAGCAAAATAAAAATAATGCCCCTATTGCCCAGTTATGGATGTTCCATCCATCATGCAACAAACCGCTTTTACTTAGAATTTCATTTGATTTTTTTAGAAGCATTTAGAGGCAGCTAGGCCTACTGTGTAGCATCGCAGTGATTTGAAGATATCCGGATTGAAATGAATAGAGACCTTAGAAATTAACAAACAATTGTTGCCTGGTATTTTTTTTTACTGAGTTCGGTAAATTTGTACTGAGTTTTCAAACAGCTGAAAAAGTCAGTAAACTTTGAATCATTAGCACATGAAATGTAAGGACCATTATAATAAAGTTATATTTTTCTATCAATCGATAATGTTGGAATGAAGCATTCAGTGAACATTGTGAAAAAAATTATGTTTTCTTAAATTTTAAAGAATTGTTTTTAAGATTACCGAACATTTCAGCATGAAATTTTAGCGAACAGTTTTTGTGTGTATCAAGTAGTTCTTTGTTTTTGGAAAGAACTCCCCTGAAAATTATATTGCTTGCTAATAAGCACCATTAAGTTGACGATTTCCGAATTCAAATAAAGGGTGTGTGGATAATTATTGCAACACTTTCAAACTTGCGTATCTTTTCTTTTTTTAATTGGCCAAAATTACCAAAAAATTTGCTCAGTTTCTCTTTAGAGTGTATTATTTACATCCGCTTAATTGTGTAGCTATCAGTTCGATTCCGGTTGATATGGAAGAAAATCAGCGAACCTTTCGCGATAGGATTTTGAAAAATCCTGGGTTGACGGATCGCGCCTTGAGAAAGCTTATGAACATACATCATTCGACCGTCTCAATGTCTGATGGCGATGGTCCACCAGCCAGAACAACTTAGGAAAAAAAAACCGAGAGTGCACTGATTGCTCATTTAAAGTGGAACTCGAAAATTTCAACACGGGACTTGTGTGTGTATGTGTATGTGTGTATGTGTATGTGTGTTCAATCCGATACGCACCGGCCGGCAATGGTATTATGGAAGCAATTTTAAGTCACAATTGAAAATAGCTTTAATCCGGGAAGCTACAAAGTGATAGCTATATTAAAGATCCAGCAACTCGTTTCAGAATGCCTCGAGAGTGACGCCTATTTCGAGTTTTCTTTCACATACCATAAGCCTCGCATTTAAACATAACCGATATCATTTTGATAAGCGCACATGTACACACTTCCAAATTCGTAAATGTAAAATTTCATAACCAGGCACGTGTTTAGAATTATTTCAAAATAGTATTTTTATAGTATAATCATAATCAGATTGATCTCACCAAAGTTCACCTGCAAAACAACTTATTTATTTGTAAAAATGAAAATTTTCGATGTTGAATCGTACTAAATTTCATGCACTAGCGACAACATAAGTGCAAAAATGAGCGTTGCTAAACTGCCCGTTAGATAAGCAACCAGCATTAAAAAACTCTGTCCATGACGTAGCGCGCAACCATGCGCCAGTTGGCTTCGCCAAACATTTCAACACGAGACTTGGTCAAAAATAACTTGATGTTTCGTCCAGGAGCCAAGAAACGATCCGGATTGAAAACTTACAAGGTGCAGTACTTCCCAAATCGGGACGAACGCCAGAGCAGTGTTGTCAAAACACGCGCCCAAAAGCTTTACACAAAGCTGGTAATGAAATACCGGTGCTGCGTCATTGATGATGGGCCTTACATCAAAGCAGATTTTATACAGTTGCCGGAACAGGAATATTTCACTCATAAGGACAAGTTTGCTGTGGATGGCCGTTTTAAATGGAAGGAGCTGTCGAAATTCACTTCGAAGTACTTGGTTTGGCACGCCATGTTCCCCTGTGGCAAACGGAGTGAACCATTCGTGACGAAATACACCATAAACGGTAAGACTTACATAATCGTGAGCATCTTCAATACGACCTTTGCCAAAAGCTCTGTTAAAAATCGTTGATTTAACCCGAATTGGCTTCATGTCACTAATCAAAAACAGTTCAGGAGTGGTAGGCGGCTAATTGTGTGGTTTTTGTAACTCCGTCCGATCGAAACCTCCAAAGGAGAGGGGATGGCCAAGAAGGAATGCTAATGTCGAGCATATTACTAAAACTCATCCTAAAATTGGAACGACGTTTGTAACCTGAAATAAATACATATATTGAACTTCCGAGCCTACCAAATAAACGAACAAGATACTGTAAAACAATTGGTTTCTTTTTGGTTACTATAGCCGGATTACCAGTCAATCTAAAGTGTCGCAATAACTATCGACTCACCCTTTAATCACCATTGGGTAGTTTTTTCTTCTATCTGACTTTGTATGCTGTACGGGGCCAAACCTCGCACTCAAGTTAGTGTTCTTTAAATAACATCTACAGTCCCTAATTGAAAGCTTTCTTTGCCTTTTCAATCGTATAGTGTGTGTAAGGCATAATGAATAATAATAACAGTGCAATCGAACAAATTTCCGACAACAAAAGACGTTCAACTGTATCGGGAATTGAACCCTTGACATCCGGATTGGGAAACTGCTGTGTTTATCGTTTTCGATATTAGTTACTTGATTTACAATTCCAAAAGTTACATTCTTCTAGCTCATCTGGTCCTTAAGAGACGGATGTTTTTTTAATGCAAACCAGCGCCACCTAGTAGATGAATTTCGAATCAATTTCACTTTTTCAGATAATCCTTTGACTTCAGAAGCATTTTACGGAAGATTCTATCCTTCTATCACACTCGGTTTTATATGAACAGAAGTTCAAAATTTGTTTGGCTTATAGGCGCCGCTTAGTGGATAAACTCGAAATTCACGATCCAGTATTAAGTACCTCTTGATCTTCATAAAAAAAATATCGAAGAGACTATCCTTCTGATTAGCATGGATTTGAGAGTTATCAGAGATTTTGTGATTCTTGGATTTTGCTCTACGTTTGAATAATTATACTTACAACTGTGTCTTACAACACAATCGTTTTGAAAATTCAACGAGAGGTTGCCCTTTCGATCACGAGACCATCTCTGGATCGAACGTCTGAACATCGGGCAACATCTCCAAGAAATACGCCTGTCGAACTTCTCTAACACAGACATCACGTTTAAGTGTAAAATTTATATTTTTTTAACTGGATTGGAATGTGAAGATCTATTGAGCATCATGAGATCAAAAAAATTTCATGTGTAACAAACTGGATTGGAATATGAAGATGTATTGTATTTAGGCCGGTTATTCTCTACAGACATAAGACGTGAACAATGCTTGAGGAGGACTCACGAGTTATCAGAGTTTTTGAACGAAGGGTGTCAAGAACTATCTTTGGCGGAGTGCAGAACGGAATCTGGAGACGGAGGATGAACCATGAGCTCGCGCAACTCGATGACGAATCCAGTATTCGTAAGGTGGTCAAATCTGGACGAATACGCTAGGCAGGACATATGTTGGCGAGAATGCCGGGCAACTTTCCTGCGAAAATGGCATTCGATTGGAATCCGGTTGGCACACGACGACGAGGGGCGTAAAGAGCAACATGATTAGACCAGGTGGAGCAAGATCTAGGGAGTACCCAGAATTGGAAGGGAGCAGGCGTTATGACGTTATGCCATGAAAATCGAATAATAAGAAAATAGTAGAGCATTGTGTATTGAGGAAACTTCCTGGACATGGATGTAGGGCAGTTTTGCTGTGACTGTACTTACAAAAAAAACTTGCAACGGAGCTTCTTCCATATAAGTTGACTTATGTCGCTAATCTTTTAGCATTCTGCATCGAATATCTTAGTCTATTTTTAAGGAATAATGGGATACGTACCTGTAAAGAAATAGAAGAAAAAGTTGTTATTAGTAAATTGACAAAATTGATTTGGAAAAAATAACACGCAGAAGGGTGAATTAAAACGGGATTAAGTATTGTGGAGAACGGGTGAGGCTAAGGTGTATTCATGAATGGGAATGGAAATGTTGGCAAATGAACTACACATATAAAAAGAAACATTGCATTTTCTGCGTTATCAAATGCACATAAAGGGAATGCTAGATTTGGCAGAAAATAATGGGATATTTCCTGAAAATTTAAGCCAGATAACGCCTGAATCTAGCCTGTTCTATGAATGATTGCTAACATTGTTGTATGACGCATGAAAGATTGCAAACTATTTCGTCTTTTGGCTTGGAATTAAACGAGTGGAAATTTTACGCGGCTGTTAAAATTCATTATTTCTTTCTGTGCAGGATTGCTTTGAAAGGCGTTAGAGCCAGGGGTGTGACACTAGTTTTACTAAGCGGAAAAATCTCAAATATCCTGCTTTCAATTTTCCGTAGTGCAAACAGATCCACTAAACCTTTAGTGGTCACAATAAATCGGAAGTGGTTTTTTTTTTGGCATTTTTTAGCTTGCTTGTTACTCTCCCTGGTAAGTCTCTAGATGGAAGATGAAGAGGTGACAATGTTGGTTGTTGAAGTTAATGAATAGCTCTCTTTTATCCTGAACTTTAAGCTCAGAAGAATGGCGGTGGATTTGTACCTATTTGGACCTATTCTGTACCATCGAAAGCTGTTTTTGGTTAAACTTATTTTGACAAGTTGGTTTAGAGAGCACATGGAATATTCGTTGTTCATTCTGAGGCGTCTCGTGATAAAAAAAACCACTTATTCGTCGAGTTCAATCTTAGGAAAGACTGCGCTTAGTTAAGTTTACATAATTATTTTATAATTGGACGCCAATAACTAAGAATGCAATACCACTGAGAACTCAAATAATAGCTCTCCAAGTAAGATTGCCAAAACCATCCAGCTTTACTAAATTATATTAAGGTTTCATGAAAGCTACTAGAAATGAATTGAGTTTTATTAAGGCACCAAGATGTGCAAATTGGTTTCATATTGTAGTTAGGTTTATGAGAACGTACACAGCTTGTTTACAACTATCTTATAACCTTGTTTTCTCAAACTACTTTTACTCCTATCAAAGGTTTTATTACGACTTTTGAAATGCCGTTTGCGAGTCCTACTCATTCATATTATCTTATGATCAATTGAAAACGCATTTTAAAACCATTTAGCCTCCAGTACATGCATTAAGCGGCAAATTGGCATTGAGGGAAGTCACCAAATGACCAAATAGTTTTATAGTTTTCATTACGAAGATATAAGTTGGCTTTTTGGCAAAACTGTAATTTTTTCCAATCGCCATATTGAAATATAAGAATTAATTGAAATGTGGATAAATAAATGCACCAAATTTTAAATGTTATGCAAATGAACACACACAAATCAGACATAAATTTCGGTATTCGTTAAAATAACCTTAGTGGGATCCATCAATTTACAGGAAATTCATGATTAATTTATCGAATATATTTGTTTTTGTTGTTATAAACTCGCATGATTTCCGAGGCGCATGAATCTTCGGCTATATCGTACCAATATTCACCATAAAATATAATGCTCATATGATTTGGAGTTTGATACGCTGTGAAAAACCTCAATTTGTTTCGGATATTTCAAACAAAACAAAATTTCTCGCAACACCAGGTCTTTTTTCCTAGATATTATTTACTGCTAAATGAATCAGAAGAGCAGAGAATCGAACAAAGCAGAACAACAGAAACCAACCACGATATCACAGTGTGTTTGACAGCTGTGGCCATTTGGCCGTATGCTGATTTGCATGGCAGCCAATAGGTTTTATGAAGGTTCTGAAGTGGTCAGAACATCTTTCATTATAACATTTTCAAAATCTCTATGGTCTTATAAAGGTTGTATTAACTGGTTTTCACAACCATCTATAGAGTCTTCATATGCATGTGGAGTTGGAAATTGGATGCGATTGTTCGGCGAGAAAGCGTATGGAGGAGTTACACACATTTTTGTTAGAAGATTTTCAATGTAAAAGGAAAAAAGTTAAATTTCATCGAATAGTAGAACATGGTGAGTTTATTCCAATTAAATATAACTTTTTTTTTGTTGAAAATTTTTTATATTTTTTCGCTCTGAAAACTTGTAATTGCATCGACTTTAAGAAAGCCCCGTACGATTATCCGCTTGCTGCATCGCTTACTCAAAACAGGTCCTCCTTCTACACACCACTGACTAAAAATTTCCTAATTCATGATAAATGAATTCAGGCAAAAAAACCGACCTCATTGTCCGGTGCTTTCATTTTCAAAAGTTCCTATCATCAAGATGGACTTTAAATTGGACCCCATCCAGGATCACCGAAGCAAGTTCCAATTTTCCATCACTAATTGGGTCAAATGGAGTAACTGGAGCGAACGTAGTCCTAACCCGGTACCAGATCTCATTTCAAGTAGAGCCTTTTCTTTGACCGAAGCACGTTCTGCATCAATCATAATGTTCCTTCCTCGTTTGTGGGACTCCCACCCTCCCATCAAAGATGGAACCCTTTCGGAGCGAAACCCGGCACGGCAAACACGCGCCAGACTGACTTGCACTGACCGTCGGACAACGACGAATGGCATAAATCCTGAATCCCTAATTTGATTACCCTCTTGCAAGAGTTGATTTTATTCCTCACACACATACAACTGCACATATGAGTGGAGTGAACACGCCAAATTGAAACTGTTCAAAGTAGAACCAGTGTCCATCCTAACGGCCTTCGTTTTCGATCTTCATTGAAAAGAAGGGGGATTACCCATAATCTCCTGCAGTAAATTCGCCACCCATAAAACCCTTTTCTCGCCATAAGAAACTGTCAACCACGAAGAGGGAGATGACGTGCCGTATCTCATCGCCAGCGGTAAACCATTCCGGCTGTAAAAGTCTAATCTCCTCGAAAGCGAATTAATTCATCCCTTAACGTTTCGGGCCTTTAATTAAACGAGCAATTGTAAATGAACTCGGGCGAAGCAGGCGGTTGCGACGTGCGACGGCGACGACAAATTTCCGTTTCCGTCGCTTTTCTTCTTTTTTTTCCTGAATCGGGAAATTCGATTACCGGCGTTCGCTTTTGTCTATTATCCCCAAGCCGCTTGTTGGAAGATCGACAGAAATCCGAGGATTTATGATTTGTCGCCGCTCGTGGTAATCCGACTTACATAATGCCGGGATCCGGGTGTTTAAAATTTGAGAAGACAGGATTACCGCATTTCTGCTGTTCAAAAGACCCGCATTGGCCTACTGCTGCTGCTGCTGTTGACAGTGTTCCAGTTTTTCTCGTTTCCGCTTTTCACGTTTCTCCGGGGTGCATAGTTTGACATGTTCTTCTCCTCGGTTCCCTCCTCCATTGCAGTGTGACAGCTTTCTTCGGTTGGCAGAGGGCGCTGCTCATGTTACATAAAAACATACCCCTCAAGGGCGTCTCTCTCTACCTGCTGGTGCTGTCATGTTGCAGCTGATTTTCCGTGAGTGAGAACGGGTTCTCACTGGGTTCTCATTTCGGTCCGGCCGGGGGTTCCCCACAGCAGGCGCAATCAAGTAAAAGCACATGCGCCCTTCCGTCGGGAGAGGATTTCGCTCTTTCGGGGCGATGAATCGCAGTAACCATCTGACGACAGGTATCGAGATGGACGGGAAGGCGGTCACTCACTTACCATCCACCCACTCACATGTTTCCGCAGCGCGGTGCGGGTAGAAGCATGTGTACATAGCTGGAAGAAGAGCTGGCAGTCTCAGCAAGCATGTGCCCTTCGAACTCGTGGCCTACTTTCTTGCGCTGTGCTGTGCTGGTTGTTGTCATTCCGATCCGGCCCCGATGTAGGTGGAAACAGTGTGTTTAGCTTTCGCTCTCGTCACTCTTTCTCACTCCCGGAATTCGACACGTGATTGTGACTGTTATGCCGCACCGCCCCACGCCGCGCCTTACCATATGCAATATGGATGCGCCTTCCCCGTCGTCATCAAACGGGACGGCGAGGGAATTCAATCAAGGCAAAAAGGATTGTGTGCGTGTGTGTGTTTGGGGTGAAACATAAGCCCCTTTGTTACATGCCGAGATCCTGAGCTGACCTGATTCCGAACTGCTTTGCAATTTTCAATTAATTTCTGCAATTGTTTGTGACCCGTTTTTGGATGCGAATATTTAACCCCAGTTCTAGGATGACTTCTCCTTAAGGGTCGGCGAAACGTCGTTATCCACTTGATGCCCGCTAGGAGCTCTTCAGCGAAAGAAAACGAACGGAAGAAAAGGAGCTTATCCTCTTCTATTCAGACTTCCTCGACCCAATTAGTATTAGCGGGCGTCTGTGACGCTGTGCGCCATCTTCGAACTAGAAAAAGAAAAAAGAAAAAGAATAAAGGCAGCATAAATTTAACGATTCCCTTTGCTTCCCTCGAGTTGTTTCCGAGCAGGGCACACTGTGTAGGTTCGCCATGGCAACGGCAATGCGATTGAGACTGCCTCCGAGTCGGTCCGTGACGTCAGAGCGTGACTTTGTGCGGTTTCATTCGGTCGCCGTTATGTGTGAAAAGAATCAATTTCCGAAGTCTCGGGGGTTCGAGGGAAAAACGACACTAATCAGCAGGCGATGCGTGCGTGTGCGAGCGAAACCAATCAATATGGCGGCCCACCATCGAAGTAAACGTCAAATAGTGCGCGCGACAGGGTGGGGGCCATAAATAACAATCACTGTCAACCAGGACAGTCAAACATCTTTTGCATTATTTCGGGTGGTGGAGAACTCGGTAGGTTTCATCTCTAGTCCTTCCCCAAACTGCTCCGCATTGCCAACCGGGGGGCGACAGGATGGAATTGAAGATCATTAGTTGGGGCAATAAAATAGATTGATTTCAATTGGGTCGCGGCGTCCACGGAGAAATGTGTAACTATAGTCGCCCCTATTGGATGTCAACAAGTGGCATCTCGCCGTAAGTAGCCACCATCAGCCAGATCCGGACTGTCTGTCTGTCGGTCAGTGATTGATATGTTTATCTAGAAACAAATATCCCTCGGATCTCTCCGATGACATCCTCCGGCCGAAAGGTCACGCCGAGAAGAAAAAATCATGAGTTATGAGCGACTTTTTTTTCTATTGTTTGGGCGTAGGTTAAAAGCTCAAAGCTATCAAATGAAGGTGGAGGTTTAGTGTAAACAACATGAATCATCGCTTTCTAACCTCAATGTGTATGGATCATTGATGGTCGTTAATTTGGAATGTAAACATTAGACCATACATGTGGCTTTGACGTTTGTCTAAATCCGTTAAGCATGAGTGGAAACTGCAGTGAAAGGGTGGCTATTAACATCCATTATTGCACTATTGCACTCAATTTTATCCAACCGAATTCGAAGAAGAGTTGACCAAATTTGAATGAATCTTATTGGGTTTGAAAACTCAACGCAGTACTCTTAGCACCCCTGCTTATCAATCCCAAAAAGATCACCTTAAATGTGAGTGAATCCACACAAATTCGAAAAATTTAATTTAGAGTTAGGTCTTTTTACATGCACCCAAACAAAGCGGCTAAAAAGACTTAAATTCACGTCCTCATGCAAGTTAATATGAAACAAAACTTGAGCACTTAATTTTAAATGCCATGACGTAAATTTGCGAATAACTTGATAACAAATCCTGTATTGTAAGCAAATTTATTGAAATAGTTTCAAATTTTGTTATCAATTTGAAATCAAATTCTTATATTGATAACTGAAAAATAAATTTATTAGGAGCAAATATGCTGGAAATATTTATAGTTTTACAATTCAACTAATGATGTTTTTAAAAAATAGTGTATTCAAAATGATAACAATTGATAACAAAATTTGTCAATGGTGATAACTAAATTTGTTATGCTATAACAGCTGAAATCAGCTTGTTATTTTCCTTTGCTAGGATATGGCCCTCGTCGGGGTTCTCTGAATTCCCGTCAGACTTAAAGCATATAATTTGGGCTGGTCCAAGTTGTTCTTAGCGATCGACCAGCAAGTTTTCCAAAAACTCATCTGGGCTTGTTCTCTGAAATTGTTCAGCAACCTGTCTGAACTGTTTTTAGCTAATTCTCTTTATGCTTGCTTAAACAATCTTCTGAAATTTGCCATCGGGTTTTATGAACATGACTAGCTTAAGTATTGGCCTATTACATAAATTTTCCTATGCTTATGAGGCATGTTTTGTTGTTTTTGTTGTTTCGTATTTACGTATATACTTTCAGGATGAGGCAGCAAGGCTGGCTTGCTGAACAGCTTAGTGAAGTTTCCTGACCAATTCCAAATAACTTGCTACACAAGACGGTGCCAATAGTGTTGTGGTAACGTGGTTCTCTCTCATCCCAATCGGTCTGATATCAATTCCAGCTGGCACCTCTGGGATTTTCAGAGCCAAAAAATTGTTACGCACGAGTGATGACATATCGAACCCATCAACACTTCTTAAGTTTTTGATGCCAGATACAATTTTCGCATTAGTGTGATTGTGTGGCAAGAACAATCATAACCTATGCCTAGGGAGTCGAGAAATTTTCCTTAGCGAAAAATTACTAGACCAAACCGGGAATCAAACCCAGTCCCCTCCAGCATGGTATTGCTTTGTAGCTACGCCTTTACCGACTGAGCTAAGAGCGAATTGCGGCTAAACCCGCCAGTATAACACCTCTTTCAGTGCCTTGAAATAAACGTACTACGACGTTGCAATATAAAGAACGCAGATTGTACTATCACTACTGATCATGTTCTTGGTCTCCCATGCGGCCTTTTGCATGAGATTAGCCCTCTCAGCTACGACAAAGGGACAACAATGATCTTCGAGAGGGAAAGTTTCCGACAATGGCTTTGGAGGGTTTTGAATTAAAATTCACCAATCTTGCGAAAATATGTTCTGGAAGTAACCTATGAGCTATGAGTTCTGAATTTCTGAAGAAAAGCTCTTCGTGTTTTCTGAAACGAATCCATCTTCTAAGAACTTTTATAAGTGAATCTCTTCTGAGCTCCCGAAAGAACAATTTAAGAGTAAACTTTAATTTTTCAAAGATTCGCAACTTCCTTCAAAAAGATTTCGTAAGCGTTCGGCATTAGGAAAATCCCAAGTGATAATTAATGGATCAGCATAATACTTAAGAGATCATCAAAATTGAATTCAAAGAAAGTTCCTTAAACTTTCATTGAGAAAATCTAGAGGCTCAAGCTTTGAACCTTTCGGAATTTCAGGTTTTCTGGTTTCTAAGGCGAAGCTCTTGAAGATCGATTTTTTTCAGTTTTGATCGAACTTCTGCGTAGGAAGTTCTAAGAATTGACGAGAATGCTGAACGAGGTATAAATGCCCAAGTTAGTTATACTAACTTGATTGTTACTTAGCAAGTCATATTTATGTTATCTCAACTGAATGGCAACAAGTATGCTAGTAGGGTGAATTCAAGACTTTGATGTTTTTGAAAAGCAGAACTCATGAAATATATGAATTATAATTTGCACTGACCTCCGAAAAAAGTTGGAAGTATTCAGGCCTTTCGAGGAAGCGTGAAGTTTTTACAAGTCCTGAGCTTCCTAGGTTTGGTTCATTGAGCTTTCAAAATGTCGTGAAAGTAGCTTCTGAATGTGCTAAGAGTTTTCAATCGGTCCCAAATAATACTTAAGAATTGAATAATACTTAAGAGATCATCAAAATTGAATGTCTTAGAGCTTCTCAGAGGAAATTTTTGAAACTTTCAAAGAGAAAATCTGGAGGCTTCCAAAACAAGTCTTGAAAACTTTTAAAACGAAGTTTTTCAGGTTTCTAAAGCGTAGCTCTCGATGAAGGATTATTCAGTTTTCATCGCGCTCCCGGACAGAAATTTCAAAGAATTGACGAGAATGCTGAACGAGGTATACCCGGATTTGAGACCTTGAAGCTATCGAAAAGAAGAACTTATTCAAGAAATGAAATGTTATTTGAACCGACCTCCGAAAAAACCTTGAAATATTAAGACTTTTGAGGAGAAATTGAAGTTTTTAAAAGTTATGAACGAACTCCCTAGGTTTGGGTCATTGAGCATCCAAAAAGTCGCGAAAGTAGAAGATGCGCCTAGAAAATGTCCTAGAGAGTAATTCCAGTAGATCAAAAAAGCTTGCTTTTTGGAATATTCTAAGAAAGGGGTTTCAAACCCTTCGAAAAGAAATTTCCAGAAACCCGTAGAAGAAGATCTCAAAGAGTCTTATTGGCATTTTGAAAGGGTGGTTTTGTGAATTTGGAAAGCAAGTCAAAGGAACTTGAAAGATTATCCGATTCGGTTAATCGATTCTATAGTATTCTAAATGGAATATTCCTGAATTAATCTATTTGAATCTACTCTAAATCTTCATAATAATCATCTTTTGGAAGTCGTTAGAGTTCTTTTCCTGTAGAAATGGTGACTTTTTAAAACTTATTATGAAACAATTAATTTGTGCCAGAAGTCCTCTGAACTCCCATAAATAAACTGATCGTTAAACAGAAGTTATTCAGAAGACTTTGCCCAAAAAAAAAAATTGAAATATCACGAAGAAGGCCACTGACACCAGGTAGCTTATCAAATTGTTCAAAAACTGTCCTCAATCCATGACTTAGAAAAGCTTTCGAAACGTCATCATAAACAGAAGAAAACGCATCGAAATCCGCATCTTATCTTGAAATGCCAAAATGGCTCATCAACCGTTAATTCCAACTCTTAGATCACGGTTGACATTTCCCGGTGACAGCCTTTTTTTGCAACCGTGTGCGAATCCTCTTCAGAAAGAGATTGTTATGTAAACAAACTAGCCACGTTTAACCTTTATCTTCACCACAAATATCAAACCCATCAACAACCGATTATCGTCTATTTTTCTCTATGTTTCCAAATACCAATCCACCCAAATCGCATAAATTTCGGGAAAAAAATCGAACTCAATCGAGGCAGCCTGCAAGGAAAGGATAGAAATCGAAGCAGGCCTTTCTTTGTTTCCGGATCGTTGTGTGACAGTCGTGTCAGCCGCCGTTCGTCGCTTTCATTATCATACTGATAGGGGGAGCTCCCGTTCCCCATTGCGGAGATTTGGGAGATTGAGATGGTTGATTTTTTTTTATGGATTCCGCCGCATCATAGTTCCGGAACTATGGCGGTTGATTGGTGTGTGCGAGTGTGTGTGTGCGTGCCTGCGTTGGGTGGATTTGTCAAAAACCGAGGGGCGAGGAAAATCTCCTACTGAGCAGCATCCAATTTACGGCGGACCGGAGCGACACTTATGGGTCTTTGTTTGCATTTGGCTGTTGACTTTTGGATGATGGGGGATTGGGGACGGGATTTCGAGAGTTAGGTCGAAGGAGGGGGGTGGCAACAAAGAAGCAGCGTGGCGTCTGGTTTTTCGGAGGAAAAGTCGTTCCGTTCCGTACTACGGTTGATGGATATTATTGTTGCGGGCAGAAGCACTTCAAGCCCTGCTTAGGCAAGTCAAGACGGTTGTGCAGGGAAAACCAGTTTTGACCTTATCGCGGCTATTTCGATAGCAAGTGGTGCGCTACTTGCCTTTCTGTTTTCCGGAGCTTGGTGGACAGTTTCGAATGGGTACAAGTTTTGAGTTTGACTATCGCAAATGGATATTTTGGTAAATTTGATATTTGTTAGATCGTGTATTTAGATAAGATAGACTGGTTTCGGACAGAAAACCTATGGGACACAATCGCTGCATTCCCTTGTTGAAATGAAATGAAATCAGTAAAGCAGTTTGAAGTATTCATAAAACCTGCTGTTACTTGAAATTAACTGAGTTCTGGTGAATTTTGTCACCAGAAGAGTGTAGTAGATCTTATCCCACTTCGAAAGAGAAAATATGATCTTTGAAACGCTTGGAAACGAAGTTCAGACTCTCTTGTCTCTCGTTCTTCTTCGTCAGCGCCTTACATGCCAGACAAGTAAACGGAAAATTCGGTAAAAAATACCGAAAACCGGACAAAAGTGCACATACTGAAATTATCGGTAAACATGGATTACCGAAATTTCGGTATTGCTGGAAAACCGGGAAAAACATTAATAATTACTTATTTTTGTATGGTAATTTTTATCGAAAGTGCTTGCAGCTCAATGTGAGCATTTTTAACCAAATTTAGGTAAAATATAACGGTGAAATCTGTAAATCCACTTTACTGAAAAAATAAGTAAAATCAAACGTTTTGTTTCGGTAAATTATACCGATACTTTAGGTTTTGCTACCAAAACCTAATTTTCGATAAAATTAAAACCGTATTTTCGGTAATCTTATCTTAGCGTGTAGAGCAGAGCCTTAGAGCAACCGCACCGGGCACTGCAAAAGCGCAACCAAAATAGTAGCGTGGCTCTTGGGAAGCATCAGGTGCTCGAATATAGAAGCGCAAGTAACGGTTGCTATTTGGTGAAAAGTTTCAGTCAGTGGTTTGTTATTGATTGTAGGTATTATGAATAATATTCTTTTGAATAAATTCATGTTAATCCATCTTTTCTTAATCAGTTTATGATATAGACATAGACTTACCTGCCATTTTGTTTAGTTAAATATTAAAAACTTCTTTATTTTATAACCTGATGATGACGGCGGTCTACAAATTCAACAACTTGAATTAAGATGCAATGTGGATTAAAAATTACAGGGTGAATTCAGAATAGAGGTATGAAATGAAAAGTAATCACAAGACAACAATCACCTAAAACGATCATTAGGGTTTACAATTATATTAAAGATTCCTTAATGGACTTAAGATCGATTTGAATCATCCAAAACAATACAGAAACCTCTTTACCAGCAAACGTTTGACTACAACGATCACTTTGGTGGTTTGGTCACGTATCATTCGGAAGCGATGCTCCCTTCATGACATTACATTGCGTCCACCATTTACCGTCGTGTTGCCAGATTTCTTGCAAAAAAAAAACGTTGGACCAGGGAGTTCCTTTTATGGGACGCCAACCAACACTCTCCGTATGGCCTTTAGGGCCGTCGCAACCCCGAACAATATTCCGGAAACCGTGGCTGATTATCGGATGGTTCCGTCGGAAGGGCGGGGTCGGTATTAGAATCAACGACCTGCACTTCGCACAGTTCCACATGTTCCTAGGCTTTTGCAAATTATACACCCTTAATTCCTGAAGACGACACCAAAAAGTGACTTTCGACAACAATCTGGAGCGTCTGGAGCAGCGATTGATCACAGTGCCTGGAACCGTTTATCAGGAAAGTAAAACGTTCCGACCACCAATGGGAAGACCCACCGGACAATCAACAGCAGCCTTCGCTCTGGGCACACGAGAGCGTCGCGTTATAAGTCCGGAGTTAGTTAGTTCCTTGATTATCGAAATTTACAGCCCTGGGCTGATTCATCTCCCGTTGTAGGCATTCATTGGGTAAAGAGACGCGTTCAGCGAGAATCCCACGAGGGAAGCCGCAGTTGTCTGCTTTCCCGAAGACTCCAACCTCTCCAACGCCACCTAAACCATGAACCCGCCAAACTGACGTGGGGGGGACGAGGATCTGTCGGTGGTGGAGCTCTCAGGGATGCCCCCCTCCTCCCTCTCAAACACAAAAGCTACTTGTAATTTATCGACGATGTGTCAACACACCACAACGACCAACCGGTCTGACCACGGACTACCCCTACAACCCCGCACTCACAAGGACCGATCATATGCTAGGAAGACAAACGACACGACATGGATATAGGAATTGATTACGATGACCAGCGTTAGATAGTATCAAGCCAGTCCTTCTATTACTTTTCCCTTTATTATATTTTATACTGTACATCCAAGGGATTTATCATTTAGGATGGCCCCTACCAGGGATGAACCAGTGATGAACCAGTGATTAATCAAGAAACCAACCTCACTCTATCGGTTTCAAATCAATTCCTGACTCCTGGATGTTCCAGAAGACAACACCGCGAAGCAGGCAAGCAAACGTGCCAAGGGTATGGAGTGGCCAGCGCAATCTCCAGACATCAATTCAAAACTTGACTTGGCTTGAATTGTCGGATAAGTTCAGAAGACAAGTTAGGCAGGCTCACAATACGCGCTAAATAAGCATGGAAGCCCCGAAGACCCGAAGGGGAAGAGCCCAGAGGACATACAGTAGAAATTTACAAAACATTCTTGAAATGGCTGGACCAGCACAGCACCATGGCTTGTTCAAAAGGCGGAAAGGACTCGTGAGTCAACTTCAGAGCAAGCTAAAGGGACTTGCTCTTTAAGCTCAAAGAAACAGTTCTTCGGAGTTGTTGATTAAGGTCAGTGAACTTTTCTAATAACTTCATACTTTTTGCGGGACTAGTTAGCTCTGCGCTACTACTGAATGCAAGGCATGCTGAGTCAGTCCAGAGAAACCTGTCTAAAAGTTAAGAAGTTAAGTTAAGACTAGACGAATCCAGAAGACCATCTGGATTAGCCCGGCGGCGAT
Source organism: Aedes japonicus (assembly GCA_034211315.2). Taxonomy (NCBI): domain Eukaryota; kingdom Metazoa; phylum Arthropoda; class Insecta; order Diptera; family Culicidae; genus Aedes; species Aedes japonicus. Next base: position 41,167 of record JASCZW010005291.1, on the reverse strand, counting down.
ATGCTTGACAACCTCAGTAAATTTACTCGATAAGTATGTCATTATGGAAACGTTCAGAGGACAAGTTGGACAAGTTTTTTGTTGGACCGTAACAATCTCAGAGGGCATGCTGCTCGGAAGATTCAGGGGAAAATTTGCTAGAAAAAAAACTGGACAACCTCCGACGACTAACTGGTAAAATCTGAAGGATTTTCTGTTCAAGTTCACAGTATCTGCAGGAAAAATTCTGCGGACGAGCTCAGATGATTTATGAAGAGATACGGAGGATAAGTTAAACATGCCCAGGAGATAAGATGGACAAGTTCAGAGGACTTGCTGAATAGGATAAGCCCAGGTGGTAAGCGTGGTTGCCTCTCACCCCAGTTGGTCTTGTTTCAATTCACGAGCAGGAGAAGATAACATATGAATATCTAATTTTGATCTTGATAACTGGCCTTGGTATTTAAAAGCACAGCATAAGAGCTAAAATAGCTAAGCAAAATACCTAAGAATTGCAAGCAAAATATCTCTCGAATAACAAAATTTTTTATTTGGGATACCTGGAAATACCTGAGACCGGGTCCTCCCAACAAGCTACAAAAACCTGATATTAATAATTTGGGGAAACTACTACAAGTGCAGGAGTAGGACGCGGAGGGTCCGCTTAGGGAGGCCAGTGGCCTTGAGGCCACAGAACAATTCTTCTCTATAGGAGAGAGAGATATATAGAGAGAGAGAAATCTCATTGTACTATCTCTATTTTATAACAACAACTAAATGTATTATGATGTAAATTTTAATTTCAATCTCAATTTCAGTGAGCGAGATAAGGCGCTATATCCTTGGCAATTATTGTCAGGCCTTAGGTTCAAATTTCAAAAGTTCACCACAGGCAAAAGGAGCATAAACTAATCTTTCTAGCATCTATGCTCCAAACGATAAAGTACAATTTATCACACTGTTTAACTCTACAGGGAAGCGTTTGGTACGGGAGGTCCACGCTTTCTTCCTTCCCTTGATTCAGAGTAGTAGAGCGATTTTTGATTTTTCTGGAATCGCTCTATTTTTTTTGGAATCCTCTATGCGGTACATACTACGCAGTTGGCCTGGCCGGTGACAAGAAAAATGATGTATTCAAGAAATCATCATTTTCCACGATGCTTTCAAGAACTGGCTGCGTTAGTGGGAGATTTGATTAGATTAGATTAGAAAACCTTTCAAAGCCATTGTCGGAAGATCTTCTCTTTGGGAATTGAAGAAAACTTTTCCGAAAGTTTCAGTACGAAAAATTTCAAGAACTTCAACCTGAATGAATGAAGTGTTATCTCAATTGAAGGTCAAGTAATATCATCGTTTTGCGGAGATTTCATTCTGAGGCTCTATGCATTTTCTTCAAAAGTTCAAAATAAAATTAAATTTATGAAAGTATTCCTCCAGAAATTCCACAAATTTCTCAAAGAAAGTTCCAAACCGATCTCTGGGAATAATTTAGAAGAAAATCTACTTGAAAGTTGAAAAAAAACTTAGAAAAGAATAGAAAAGCAGGCAAAGATAGGACTGATATGAATTTCGCGGCAGTTCTGAAGATCATGAGTTTGACTGGTTCTTGCATTTCAGGATCAACCGAATGGATATCGTATAAAATAGATACAAACGGAAATGGGAGGGACCATCAGGGCACCCGATTGAAGCACTCTGGATGGGGAGAGTGGGAATGCCAACTCCCCGTTGCTAACAGTTTGTGAATAGAGGGTGGACACTTCTCCCCGCCCATTGGGGCATCCTCATGTTAGATAGCTCGCTCTTTTGACCAATTGTTCAAGGAAGGAGATTCTCGACATCCCTGCGGATACGTATAAGTGATGTTGCCTATCGATCCACCCAACTCGTGTTTGGCCCTTCATACAATGACATGATTAGGATAATCAGAGGGTTATTAAAGCTTGATCTAGTCTAACAGAGGGGAGAGCCCATTGTTGTCGGACTTAGTTCCCGTGCTACAATGGGTGGTAGTACATAGAAACCTAGATAAAACTTTCAATATTGCTTGGTGAGTTCTTATCTTTAATAGTTCTAATGATTTCTCTTTTTGAAGCCTCTAAGTACTTTTTCACGAGGCACTATAAGCACGAACATTTTTTTTTATGAATTTCTGGACTGATGCCGAAAATTGGAATGGAAGTTTTTGAAACTTCCGTAAAAAAATAAGGACCTAGGAATATTCGGTTACAAAATGTTGGAACTTCTTGTGTCCTTCGATGAAAATTTAGTCGGACATGATGTTTCTTGAGTTTCCAAAAGATTTAAGTGGTGATTGGCAATACATTCAAAGAGACGTGGTTGGGCCTAACAATAGTGTGAAGACCTTCTCGTCGGGAAACTCAAGAAATTCTCTCCAAGAGCTTCTGTTTTTGTATTCTTCTGAAGACCTAAAAACATTTCTTCGGAAATTTCTTAAACTTATCCTAAGATTTTTTTCGTAAATTCAAATAACTTCTCCCTGAAAGTTCCAAGAACTTCGTTTCAGAAGCCAGAAAATCTTTTGTTCACAACCTCTTGGAACACCACTTGCACCGTGAACTTCCATCCAGACACTCCCTTCTTTTCGGAAGCTTCAAAAGCTTCTCTTAGGATGTATCTAGGTTATCATTAAAAAAGCTTAAGAAACACAAGAAATGTACATCGGAAGTTCCATGAGCTTGTTATCTCATTTGAAGCTAATGGAACATAATTTTTTTGCGACGGTTTCATTCTGAAGCCCTTAGTTCCAAAAAGTTTAATCTCAATGTTCGAAGACTTTTCTCCTGAATTTCCAAAAGCTCGCATTTCAAATTCATGGGTATATTCTTCTGGAAATTCCACAAATTTCCTGAGGAAACCCCCAACATGATCTCTGTGAATGATAGACAAGAAATTCTTTTAAATTTACTACGTTCATTGAAACTTCGTAGAACAATTCTCACGAGATTCTGTAAACTCGTCTTGGGATAGTTGAAAAATACAAGACCTTCTCTCCGTGGGCATCAAGAGCTCCTATTCGGACGCTTCAAGAGCTATTTTTTTTAGGACCCAAACAAATCTTTTCGGGAATTTCTATAGCTTCTCCTTGGATTTTTTTTCGAAAACTCAAAAATAAACTACTCCATGGAAGTTCCAAGAACCTCGCTTCGGAGTTATTGTTTGAAAGTTCTAGGGTTATTCTGTGAAAAAACCTTTTCTTTGAAAGTTCCAGGGTTTCGGGGATTCCCTAAAACTTTTCATCAAAATCTCAAAGAACTTCTCTTCTGAAGTGCCGTGGCTAGTTTTTGAATGTTTCGAAAACGTCCCTAAGGTTCCTCATGGAACATAGGAACTTCGCATCAGAAAAATCCAAGAATTTTTCCAAGATACTATTTGAAAGATTTAAGAGCGGTCTCCACAAACTTCTCTTTGAGATCGTTTAGAACATTAAGTTGGAAGTTCCATAAATTCCATAAGAACTTCTTCAACAACTTCATGGAAGGTCTTAGAACATCGCTTCGGAGCTATTCTTTTAAAGTTCCAGGGTATTTCTTAGGAAAACTCTTTATATTGAAAGTTCCAGGGTTCCCCCCCAGAACTATTCATCAAAATCTTCAAGAATTTTGGAAGGTCCTGTAGCTACTTTGAATGCTCCGAAAAAACATCCATAGGGAGCCTAAAAAAAAACGTAAGAAATTCACATCGGAAGCTTCCATGAACTTCTCTTCGAAGATACGAAGAGCAGTCTCCGAAAACTTCTCTTTGATATGTCATAGAACGGAGTTTCGGAAGTTCCATTAATTTCTATTGTTTGAAAGTCCCAGGGTTTTTCTCCGGAAGATTGATAAAGCTCCCCCAAGAACGTTTCATCAAAATCTCCAAGCACTTCTCGTCATAGCTCAAACAGCTATTCTTTGAATGTTTCGAAAACGTCTCTAAAAATCCTGAAGAAACATAAGCTCTTCAGATCGGAGACTTCAATGAACTTCACTTCGAAGATACGTTTTAGACGTTTCAAAATCAGTCTCCACAAACTTATCTTTGAGGTCATTATTCCGGAAGTTCCCTAAATTTCTCTTTTGAACTTCGCGAAGAACTTCTCTTCAGGAGGTCAAAGAGTCTTCTGAGTTCTTCAATGTTCGACCCACAAATATCAATAACTTTTCATTCACATTCACAAAGTATCTATAACTTTTCATTTTTTCGAAAACTCAAAGAACTTCTCCGTGGAAGCTCTAAGAGCTTCGATTCGCAGCTCTTGTTCAAAACTTCTAGGGTCTTATCTCAGGAAGATCCCTAACAACAACATCACAAGAACAAAAATTTCTCTTCGGAAGCTCCAGTAGCTGTTTGAAGGTTTCGAAAATATTTCCAAACTTTCCATCAAAATATTCGAGAACTTCTTTTCGGAAGCTCCGGTGGCTACGCTTTGAATGTTCCAACGAAATTCATAAGAATCTCCAAAAAATAAAAGAACTCCACAACGCAAACTTTCAAGAACTTCTTTTCGAAGATACTTTTTGAACGTTGCTATAGAAAATTTCTGAAATTTCTTTTGAAGATAATTTTTCCGGATGTTCCATAGATTTCCCCTTTGGAATTTCATTTCAGTAGCTCGTATAGTCGCTTTGAACGTCTATAGACCGTCTCTTCCGTAACAAAGGCCTTCACTTCGGAAGCCTATTTAAATCTCCTTGGAAGCTCTCTATCAAGCTCATGGAACATCACGTCGGATAACATTGTCATCGAAAGCTTCAGGAAGTTTTATTCGAAGGTTCTTAGAATTTCTCACTTATCTATATCTATACCAATTCTTAGGCCTTTTCTTCGGGAGTTCCAGTTTTTCGGAACAGCACTTCAGTAGTTAAATAAATTTCCATACGAATGAACTGTAGTAGCTACAAAACCCTTGGTCAACAAAGTCAGTGCTGGAAAAGTTCACCAAAGGTAACGATGACTCGCAAAGTTAGTTGATGAAATAACGCGAGTTTATCCAACACTGGCTCACATGTTCCTAGGTCTCTCCGTTGGTAGTTATTAGAACTTCAATTGGAAGAAAGGCGTCTGGTGCGATTTTCAAATGACTGTGTACTATTTTCTCAAAAAAAAAAAAAAAGAAACATAGAGCACGAAGCACAGCACGAATTGGCTCATTCGCAACGTTGCCATATGCTAGCTTTTTCCAATAAAAAAATGCTTTACTGCGTACGTCCGCCTTTTTAACACGGTTCGTTTTCGGCGATAACTCCAGAACGGAACAACTTGTCGACCTAATTCAAATCACATTTTCCGTTTTGGGTAAAAAGTAATCATAGGGCAGTTTAAAAAAAAAATATCAAAATTTTTGGTGTAAATACTCAAAATTTTAAAAACTATTTTGACCATTGCATGGAAAGGTAACACATGCAAACAAAATCGAAGCAATTTGAAATGTTTAACCATGTGAAATTCATAGTATAAGTGGAACGTATCTTCCGTGTAAAAAAACCTTAGTATACTTTGAAACACTTCATACACACCCGTTTCATTTTACTCAATTTGTTAGTACAATTGTATACTACATATCTCTTTTTCTCTCACGGAAATGTTACTCAATTTTCGTAAAAAGTGGATCCATCCAAAAATTGACTTGATCTTCTTTTTAACGAAAATTGTGTAACATTTCCGCGTGAGAAAAAGAGATAGCATACAATTGCACTCAAAAATTGAGTAAAATGAAACGGGAGTGTACACTTTCATTTGAAAGCTTAAAGCATCGCTTTGCACGCTATTTTCAAACAACCCGAAATTGAGAACATTTGCCTCAAATCAGTCAAAAGTGAGTAATAAATTTCTTAGCGGTAAGATGACAAACAGTCAACATTGGCTTGAATCCGATCGATGTTTATTACTAAATGTCAACATGTCACTCCTGACTATCTTTACTCACGGTTGAGTAGCCGTACTCTTCACCGATTTGAGTCAATCGTAGTCTATTTTGAGTTGTTTAGAAGTAGCGTGTGTACATTCCAGAATGCTTTCTTTTAACCCTCCATGCAAACTTCCTCTCACAAGCTCTTAGAACATCACGGTCTAAAAATATCCCTCCGTTAACTCAGAAGGGCATCCCTATCTGAAAACCTTCTAAAACTCTAGCAACGTCACATCAAAGGTTCCGAAAACCGCCTGTTCGGATCACTGTCAGTCGATCTGGCACCACTGTTCTGTCATCATCCCCTTTTCTCTAGCACATCAAACATGATGACGATCAAGCGCAAATGGTAGCTATCGTGTGTACACAAATGGCGGCGGCGGCTGCGATGGCGGTGGCGATTGCGGCCATTTTGATTAGGCCCAGCTATACTGCACGAATGATGGGTGAAATAGACTGAGAGGCGTGAGAAAGAGAGATGTTCGGGATTCGAAAAGCTTCGGAGGCGGTGGTGACAATTATGGGCCTAGGATGATGGTGGTCGTGGGGATGATAATGGTGAAATGTCAAAATGTCAGTCATCGTCAGCGTTCGGGGTACGGTATTCGATTGTTTACATCGCTCTCGCTGTGTGTTTTTCAATTCGAAAAATAATCAATTTAAATAAAAAAACAAACGGTTCAAATAAAGATTGCCTGAAGTAAACAAATGGTGACGGTGATAAGTGAGAATGGTAAAGGCGGTGGTGGTTGTGGTGAGTTTCTTTCCAGAAATTAGGGTACAATTTGTTTTGCTGTTTTGAAAGCGGATGGTTTTTTTTGGTCAATGACCTTTTGTTGACAAAAATGTGAAGGATGATGAAAATACGATGATGCGAAGCGATGCGCGAAGGATGATGGTTTCCAGCGATGAGATGGCGAGCGGCTCGGCGGCGTGGCGTTGAATGGTGGTGGAGGTGGTGAGTGTGTGTGTGAGAGAGAGAGTAAGCTCGACAAGCAGCTGAGAGCAACACACGTACACACAAACACAAACGAACAAAGCATGCGTTTTTTTGTTGGTTTGGTGGTATATAGAAGAAGGTGGTGGTAGTGGTTGTGTTGGCATTGGTTGGAAGATAGAAGTTTGTTTTTGTTTTTGTTTAGGAGTGACAACTCACCGAAACCAGTCTTCTGCAGGAGGGAAGCCGCTTGCTGAGTTTGCTGGAGCAGCGTAGTAGGCTGCGGTTGTGATTGGCCGTACGCACCGAACTGCGGCGACGCAAACGAAGCTTGCTGCTGTTGGAATGCTTGGCTGGCAGCACTGGTGGCGTTCGTACCGGCAGTGTTGCCATATCGTTGGTAGAATGATGACTTTTGCTGCTGTGCTGCCAGTGCGGACATGATTTGATGTTGTTGCTGCTGCGACATGATTCCACCGCCACTGGATGATGACACGGATGAGACGGAAGTTTGTGACGATGCTCCACCGGTGGTGGACGACGGCGAGGACAAACCGGTACCGCTTCCGGCGTTTGTACGCGAAGCCCCACCGCTGCTGGCGCTGTGATGGGTACTGTTGATCTGATTGATCTTGGCAATGATGCTATCATTATTGTTTCCACCGCCAGCCGTCAGGACCAGGCTTTGGGCGGTGCCCTTTGGAGCGGTATTGTTGTTCCGTTCGGCTGCCAGAGCCGAACTCAGGTCATCGAATATGAAGTAGCTATTGTTCTGATCTGGCGAGCGATTGTGGTTTGGTGTTTGCTGCTGCTGCTGCTGTTGCTGCTGTGAGGCTGCTGGCGAGAGTTGTTGCTGTTGGCTATTTAACATTGGAAATCCTTTGTGGTAGAACCTTGACACGGGTGCGACGGGTGGAAAGGAGGAGGATGACGGTGAGCGTTAGTTATCGGATGTTGTATTTGTATTTTTCTTTCGTTAAAACACTATATAATTGCACTTTTCTTTTTTCTTGTGAATAACGCCTAGGTTTCGAACAACTCGGTATGTGTGATACAACTGAATGACATTTAAATGCTTTCTAGTTTGCAGGGGACTGACTAGGTATTCTTAGTAGTAGTAGTAGTAGTAGTAGTAGAAGTAGTAGTAAGAACAGCGATTATTGACGTATGGACGTATCCGTGTTTTGATGTATTGATTGAGAGCTATCCGATGAAGTGTGTTCTTTTTACATTGAAACGGACGAAGAATGAATGTGGCGTTCCGATGACCGTTTTCTATTGTTATTGTTGCTAATTGAACAGCTATTGTTGATGTTAGTTTGCCGCCGTTGCCGTTGTCGATGGGTTGGTAACGGAACTATTGATAGCAGTAGAAAATTGACACACTCACACACTGTCACCATTTGCTTCTTTTGATTATTTTCTTTTTCGTTTTGTTTAGTTTTGAAATGCTTTGAACCGCTGATTTCGTGCTGTCGTTTGTTAACTTTCCGCTTAGAAAATTTAATTCCCTAATCGTGTTTGGATAAATCGGACTTTATTTTATCCTAGAAAAAGATTTCCACGGAAGAAAGAAGAGAAGGGAAAAAAGAGGGGGAGAGAAGAGTTGGTAGAAGAAAAATTATTAATAATGGACGATTGGAGTTCCGATAGCGGTGCGATAAGAGAGAGCGAGCGATTGATTGGGCGACTGCCTCGGCGGCGTGGAACGGAACGGTGGGGTGTTCCTGTGTGTTTGTGCGCGCACTCTAAATGGCAACACTGTCCACCGAATTATGGTTCACCCTCAGTAGGCTGTGCGTGTTTCAGACAGACAATTTTTTTATTTCGTCTGCGTTACTGCGAGTTCGGGTTTTCACATGAGATAAGCAAATTCCAGCGGCGGAAAAGAACGCAAATGGAAAATAATAACAACAATTCAACAAACAGGCAAAATGCGCGCGCGGGATGTGAGTGTGTATTATGTATGCGTGAATTTCGGTATTCTCTAGCAGCAGAGTTGTGACTTTAGGGAGGCGGTGGCGACGACGGGAGGACACACAAAAATGCAATCGTTCTAACTCGAAAACCAGATGACGAGAAATGTGTACGGAAAATAAAAATGTCAAAACCAAGTTTCCCAATCGGCCGAACGAGTGAGACTGTGCCAGTGAATAGGGGGAATGGGTGGAACGAACGGGTTGGAAGGGGGGCAACAGTACAGAGAGAACAGTAAAACAAAACGCGGGTGCCACGCAGATGGAATTGCAAAATAGTAGGCTGTGTTCTATTCCTCGTTTAGCTGGCGATTTTAGGTGTACTAAAAAGAAGGCAAGTTGATGAGTAGCTTTTAGTAGTGTCGGCGGTTGAAAGTAGAAAATTTCTGGAAATTCTCTCTCTTTGAGAGGGAATTTGTTTACGACCGCATAAGTTAACTCACAATTGCACCGTTTTCGACTCAAATAACTCGACAGCTTTAAGATTCAAAAATATAGATGGATTTACCTATCCTAGGTCAGCTAAGAAGAGACCACCCTTTCCCAAAATCCATTGTTCATGGTGTCAAATCACTTTCCGAGCGTTTGGCGGTCGAGAGGAAAACGAGTAGTGATAGTAACTATGGACGTGCTGATCCTGTCACAAACTGAAAGCTCAAGAGGGTATTGCAGGACACCCCGAATCTCTCTGTTCGAACGATGGCTCGTAAAATAGGAATGTCACCTGGTTTTGAGCAAAAATCAAAACAGCGTTTGGAACTAAAGTCGTATAAAGTAAAAACTGTTCCAATTCGCAACGACAAACAGGACTCGGCAGATAATCACGGGCGTTGGTTCCATTCGTTGTTATGGACGATGGAACTTAAGTTTCTGGAGGATTTCAAGCAGCTTCCAGGGCTGGTTTTTAATTCTGCTATGGCCAGAAATGCTACAACTGAGCTTTGCAGGACATAGAATACATTAAAATTTCTCAAAAAATACGCCTTTTTGGAAAGCAACACGTGTTGCAGAAAGAGTCAATCTTTCGGTACAATCAACTAAGAGAATCGCCAGAAAAAGTGCCTGCAGAAGCGATTGATACCCTTCATAAAAAGTGGCTACAAAAGTGATGGAGTGATACGAAGCAAATCAAGTGAATAGTGTACCCAAAATCGCAAATCAGCCAAATTGTCCAAAGCTACGACCAATCGAGAAATATTTGGCTCTGATGAAGCGGAAGCTTTCTGAAAAAAAAAAAAAAACAAGAATCACCTACCCCGCAGTGGGATGTAAGGCAAAAGGTAACGTCCTTGGTTCGAGTACTAGTTTACCCTTTCGCTCAATTTTCAATACTTCTATTCTATTTTCAACCTACCGTACACTGACGGAACTTTCAACACTTTCTCTTCATATCTTTCATTCTAGCAAACATTACTGTCCACTCTTGGTGCCTCATGGTGATTACCGAATATCTCCTTCTACATCAAGAATCAATGACACATACTGTTAAGCCTTGCCTTAAAAAGTATATTAACTCCTTCAGGCCTAAGGGGTCATATTATATCCAAGACTCATATAAGACCCCAAAATAGCTGCATAAAATCACACATACTGAAAAAAAATGCACACTGTTTTCGGCGTCTTTGTTTTCCATAAATTTTTCTATCTGGAAAACATAAAAAAACATATGAGTTTAAGGCCTAATTGACGACCAAGAACATCCTGGATATGAAGATGTTCAGGAAGAAACAATAAATGCTAATGGGTAAAGCGTTGTTAAAGAATATTTTATACATGCATACGAATTATCAAATTCTCGTTGATAAACGTTGAATATTTTTGTATCTTTCAGGGAGGGCATCCAGAATGTACTTGAGTTCAAAAACTAAGATCTGCAGTTGAAACAGTAGCTTTTAGGGCTATATAAGGTTACGTTATGTGTTCAAACATATTGAATGAATCTTTTGGAAGGTTAAAAATCATTATTTGTTAATTATATGATGGTCTATGTGATCCAAACTGTCCTTGAGTTCAGAACTTAAGATCTGCAGTAATAACTATAGCTGTTTGGGCTGTACAAAGTTATGCTACGTACTCAACCATATTCAGTGAATATTTTCGAACGAAAATATCCTGAGATAAACGGGGATGATCTAGGTCATCCAAACTGTCCTTGAGTTTAGAACATAAGTTCTAATTTTGTAACAGTAGGTGTTTGAAGTGTGTAAAGGGACAATATTTATTTAACAATATAGATTGAAGACTTCCAACATACGTAATGCGACTATCTTGGGATATTCTAGGTACTCTAAACTGTCCTTAAGTTCAAAACTTAATATTTACAGCTGTAACAATACGTTTTTGAGCAGTCCTTTAGGGTCCTATTTATTAAAAATCATTATTTTTCTCAGTGTATATCGACCGAATTATTGTCTTAAAAACTTTTTCAATTTTAGAATGGTCTCAAAGAAACGCACACTAGAGATACACATGGAATGAAAAAGGAAAGAATATAGCGTTCTGCTAAAGTTTTTGCAAAAAAAAATGTATCTCTGGCTCAGAAAATGTTTATGATTTGAATCCTAGAGGGTTTGAGCTGTTTAGTGGAATACTTGTAACTATAAATTAGAAGAAAAATTAGTAATCTCCATTTAATTCCAACTACCTTTGCTTATCTTCGACAGATACGCGTATTTCGTCTACAATGTGCAGACTTCTTCAGTGTCTCGTACTAAGTCTCGTAAGTATCATTGCAAAAACCATCCACCTTTATTAATTTTTATTAAAGTTTAATGAACGCCACTGGAAATGAATTAGGAATCCTAGAGGGTTTGAGCTGTTTAGTGGAATACTTGTAACTATAAGTTCAGTCGAGTTATTAGTACGAGACACTGAAGAAGTCTGCACATTGTAGACGAAATACGCGTATCTGTCGAAGATAAGCAAAGGTAGTTGGAATTAAATGGAGATTACTAATTTTTCTTCTAATTTATAGTTTATGATTTGTTTATTTTTTCAAAAAATGTGAGAAACACGATGTAGTTAGAATTATTCGAATCAATGTTACTCAATTGACAAAAATAATCAATTTAATTTATAAAAAGAAGCAGTATTTTTAGCAACACTGCCTCCCACAAAGGTTTTTTTTTGCCTGAATTACTTCAACAGAATTTATTATAATAAACCATCATACTTCTTGAATGGTTTAGTTGCACAGATATGGGCTTAAGAATGAGTGGATTATTGGCAAGACAAAAAAGGAATAAAAGGACTTCTTTGTTCCTATATGCTCTAGCTTCAGAACGGCTTAGAATAAATTGTGGTTTTAAGAGTTAAAAAGTGCGAAGAACACGATGGCATTAGCATTCTTTCAAACTAAACGATTTGACTAAAACTAAAGATTCAAGCATCAGTTGACGAAAAACGAAATTTTTAAAATGCAAAAATAGCTTGTTTGGCAACACTGCCGTCCAAATTTTTTTTTTGATTGCATTGATATTTTTTTCAAAAAGCATCCAACTTATTATTTTTAGATATAATGGTTCAGGAGATGCAAGCATTCCTAATTGGAAAAAAACATTTTTTTTATTAAAAAAATAAAGGGGGTGTGGTCCCATGAGCCACACGGAGATTTGAGATTACACATCTATACATAAAAAAATGAATTTCTGTCTGTCTGTCTGTCTGAACCTAATAGACTCGAAAACTGCTGAACCGATCGGCGTGAAATTTTGTATGCAGGGATTTTTGGAGCCGGGAAGGTTCTTATGATAGTTAAAGACCCCTCCCTTCTATGGACAGGGGCGCTCTCATACAAATGAAACACTAATTTCTACATAACTCGAGAACTAATCAAGCAAAAGAAACCAAATTTAGCATGTGGTGGTTTTTGAAGACAAAAAATGTTTATATGTTGGTTTGAGCCCCCTCCACTGCCTAAAAAGGGGGGATCCCATGCAAATGAAATGCAAATCCTTGCATAACTCGAGAACTAATCAGGAAAATGGAAACAAATTTGGTATGTGAAAGTTTTTAAAGGAGAGAAACGTTTCTATGGTGATTTGAGACTCTTCCGCCATAGGAGAAGGGGGGGATTTTTACACATGGGTGGTAGATGAAGAAATTCTTCAAGTTTGATGCAAATCAGTAAAAGTCCAATACGTACCCTGTAGACACTTCATGTGGAATAACTCAATATACAGTGTAAATATCTCGACACACCTTCTATTTGACGCTTTAAAAAATATTATAATCTGAGGCAAACTTATTCCGCCAATGTCCTCATTTTTTTCGCTGCGAAATTGAGTTCATGGATCTTAAATTAGAGTTACATTCAACTGTCGTTATCGAAGATTCCCTAGCCAGTGCTGGTAAATCTCACGGCCGTTATGCGACAATGAATAATCTAGCCACCTCACGAGAGGAAACGAACTATCATGAGCTTTCTCGTCATTCTTGACCCATCATGCGGTCATGAGATTATTCGTCATAGGATATTTAGTCCTGAATTTCTAACTAGACTATACAGAATAAGCCAAGCAACCATCCAACAAACATCAGCGACGAAGAACCGCTCGTTCAAACAAATTTGGAGAAGTTATTCAGCTTTCTAAAAGAGAAAGCTGAACAACTTCTCCAAATTTGTTTGAACAAGCTGCTATTCTGGGGGGCGACCCCGGCGCAGTGGTTTACATCCATACCTGTCACGCCAAAGTCACGAGTTCGAGTCTCACCCCCGGACAAGTTACAAAAATACCCAAAAGGTATTCTAGTGACTACGACGGGAGATGAACCAGCCCAGGGCTGAAAATCTCGATAATCAAGGAACTAAGAACTAACTAACTAAGCTGCTATTCAGCATTGATGTATGTTGGGATATGTCGGATAGAGTGAAAATTGCATTTAGAAGTTTGCGTAGAAAGTAACAATAATATCAATAAACGTGCTTGGAATTGCGACGACCAAAACAGTTCTATCATGACGAAAAAATCGATGGCATTTTGAAGGAATCTCAATCATCGTTTGCTCAACCGATGTGATTATCAGGTGTATTTTGATCAAAGGATGTCTCACACGAATCGAGCGCAGCGAATTTCAATTGATTTACAGTCAATTCACAGCGAAAGGCTTCCGATTAAGTACTTTTGGTCAATATTGCAATACACATATTACGTCAGTTTCACCAATTTGACATTTAATTCGAAGAAAAGCAAAGGTTTTTGTTGCTAAATACAGCAGCAGCGCATCTTCTGCCAACCTGATTCAATTCGATTTGTAGCGAACTGAAATGAGTTATGCACAACAAGTTGTGAGATTTTTCGTTGAAAATGACATTTGCCAGCCCTGACCCAAGCACAGTGCTCCCAGATCTAGGGTACAAGGTATCACCATTATAGTGCCGCCAAAAATCGAAGAAATCTATCTCCGTAAAAACTAGGCAAACTGAGCCTGCAATCCAAATCCAAATCCCCCTCAAAGTCCTGTGCCACCGCGACCAATCAGCCCGGCAGTCAGTGGAGAATCGATTGCATTTCTAGGTCACCGAGCGCTCTCTCATCTTCGGCCCCAGCATCGGTCATGTTTTATTCATTAGAAAACTAATCTCAACCACAAACGGGTGCCCCACTCTGCCCTGCCTATCGACGACTAAGAATTTCAAAATTTTCCAGATTACTACCCAACTCGGATGGATGATGATGATGGCTGTCCTCGATTGGAGCTGGTCTTTTGCGCTGCGTCGTCGACTCCCCCCACCCCCCTCTCCACCACGCACCGAATTGTCACCCAAAGTAGCGATAGAGAGACGGGGGAGAGAGAGAGAACGAGCTCAAAGCACGTCCATAGCTTAGAAGTCAGAGGAGCGCATAGTGATTACGACCCCGGACTGGCTCTCTACATGTAGAGGAACGAAAAAAAAAACCATACGAAGAAGCGACGACGACGCGGTGCGCAATACTGGTTTTCCGATTTGGTCATCGGGGGCTAATTTGAATATTCAAATAAAAAATGAAGAGGTTTCAGATTAGGACACAGACACCGATGAAATTCGAATCGCTCTCTCCGAGGAATTCGGACTTTTGGTCATAAATATCCTACTCACACTCTGCACAGAACCTGCCGGCCACCAGGACCAGGGGGGCAGGGGAGGGTAAAAAATCGCAGCTAATGATAATTGATGGAACCAGTTCCGAGTGTTCGAACTCTTTTTTTTTCTCCGTTTTAAACACTTTCGGAAATATGGCTGAACGAGCTGCGCGTCGCGTCGCAGCGTTCTGAATGGGACAACAATTGCGCATGTTCCAGCGGAAGTCATTATCGCTTTCGAACCGCAGAGAAAATGATCTATTTCACACACCGATGCCCTCGGTCCGATTAGGCAATGTGTCGATGTGTGACTTCGGTACTGGTTTCTGTCATAAATGTCAACTCCATATAAATGTGCACATATCTCGTGACTCACATCCTAGAAGCAGCTGCACCAGCAGCTCAGAATCCATCGCCTTCGTGTTGCAGTCCTCCGCAGTCCACAGTTGTTCTTCTGCTGCTTCTCCGGCCTCGCTGGATATGTATATATTGTGACAACGTGTCAAATCAAGTGTGCGGTGCCCGAAAAGTAAACAATGGATTCGATTTACATATGCACTCTAGCACTCGCGGCCGCCAGCGTTTCACTCAAAACAATCGATCTGACACCCGCTTGAACAACACGAGCACAAATCCACACTCACAAACACACACGCACGAACACTCGATAAATGGTCGTCTCTGCCAAGGGATCACCCCTTGTCGCGAAAGGAAAAGGGGGAACTTGTCACTCGCAAAATTCCTCTGCGCTCTATTTTGACAATATCGAGCTTCTCGTTCTTCTTCTTCTTCTTGTTACTACTCCAGACGCCAAAAACCACTTGAAGGAATCACACCACAACGCACCGCACGCCGTCGTTTTTGTCTATTTCTATTCACGACCGATATTGGACTGAAACTGACACTCCAACAAAACCGACCAGTCTCAGCAGCAAGCAGCAAGCAGCAGCGGAGGCCCCAGCTTTTACAAGTTTGTCCCATACTCACACATATTGTTTTTGTATGTACATTTTTGTCGCTTTGATGACGAGACGAGTGCGAGCTCCATACTGGACTAACAGCCTACTAAAAACAAATGCGTCGTAGTCGTAGTAATCGCTCGGAGCCAGTAGTGTAGCGCCTACTACTGCTGCTCGCTGGTGCAAGCCACTCTAACCTTAACAAGTGTCAATTTTATGGCGTTTCCAGTTTTGTGGCTCAGTTGCATTGATTTCCAATTAGGGCTGGCGGTCGGTCGGTCCGTCGGTTATGCACGTGACTTTTCACGCTTGATTAGTGGCCCTTCCGCGGTGAGTACTTGCTGCTTCCTTAAGTAAGTAGCTGAAAAATAGGGCCCTTTCTTCCAGGAAAAAAATGGCAGCGACCGAGAGGAGTGGGATCGTGCTTATCTCGCCGGGATCAGGCGCCTCCTTTGGTGTTTCGGCAACTTGATAGACGAGCGTGCAAGGGACGAGGAAGTGGATCGAGGAAAGTTCTGCGAAAGCCTCTGTAACCAATTAGTAGCAGTGGTTTTCTTCTGCGGTGGCGTGGAGGTTTTTATTTTCTTCTGGTTGAGTAGTTTTTGTTTTTTTTCCTGCTGCAACGACAACGAAGGGTTGGTGGTTTCGGCGCTTGCCGCAAGATAATGGGTCGCTCACATTATTTCCGCCCACTTTTCTGCATGTGATGTGACATAAGATGAGGCGGAACGCAGAGCGGCATTGTTACAATGGAACTGGGGCCGGTTTGGAATTTGGCTTCCTTTGATTTGGAGTGGAACGGGACTTTGGAAGAATCTAATCTGTCAATTCTGTCGATTATCTGTCAATCTGTCAATTAACTGTTACTGTTGAGAGCTTCGTGAAATTTTGTGTTCACGAATCTCTGTAGGATACGAGGAATTTGAAATGCTTATCAGTAGGTATTACATTTTCTGTAAGGAATTTTTGAAACAAGACGCGGCCCGAGTAAGATCCAACGTCATAGAGATAGCAATACGAAACTAATTTTTATGTCAACATCAAATGAAATCAAAATTTAGCTTCACTTTGCAATCGTATGATTTGATACCAAATTCAGTGTTATACTGGTTGTAATCTTGCGTCCACTTTTGTTGTGTGGCCTACAGGACCACACTAATGCACACAATGTACTAGTACACGAGACTCAATAGGTCCGCATATTGTCAAGATGAGTAATAAAGGTAGGAATTAAATGGACATTACTAATCTTGCTTCTCGAATTCTAGTTCGCTGCGTAATTCTTTAAGCTCCCTTGAAGTTTGAAGATTTTCTCATATTTTTCTAAGTTTCTATGAAGTTCTTAAAATTTCAGAGAAGCCCCTCAAGTTTCAGTGTATTTGTAGGACATCAAAAGAGAGAAGTTTGATATCTTCAGAAAAAAAATTGGGAAAATCAAAAACAAAGTTCCCATTACTTCAATGAAGTCCGGAGAATTTCGAAGATTTCGGAACATCAGCGAGGTTCCGATAATTTGTTTGAAGTACCGACATCTTCAGAAAAGTCCAGAAAATTTCAGTAAAGGCAGAATACTTCAAAAAAGGCTCGAGAAGTTACGAGAAGCCGAAAGAAATTTAAGAAATTCCAGTGAAGTCTGGACAGCTTCAGGGAATTTTTGAGAAATTCAGAAAATGTTAGTGAACTTCCAAAATTGGGGGAATTTATTCGAGCTACAAGAATACCCCTAGAATGTAAGCCAGATTCCAAAAATAACATGGAAGTACGAATATCTCCAGTAATGTCCTTTGAATTGAAGGCTTCAGTGAAGTCCTGAGAACTTAAGACAAGTCCCGAGACTAACTAGAAATCAGAAGAAAAATTAGTATTTTCCATTTAATTCCAACTACCTTTGCTTATCTTGACAGATACGCGTATTTCATCTACAATGTGCAGACTTCTTCAGTGTCTCGTACTAATAACTCGACTGGGACGAGACACTGAAGAAGTCTGCACATTTTAGACTGATTTCTAGTTACAGGTATTCCACTAAACAGTTCAAACTTTCTAGGATTCAAGTCCCAAGAATTTAGTTTCTATCCGGTGAACTTGGGAGAATTCCTAGCAGTATAATAAATTGCAGAAAATTATCTAGAATAGAGTTTCAAAAAAAAAAACCAAAACCTCTGATAAGACTAAAGAATTTAAGAAAAATTTTCGAGAACTTAAAAAAAGTTCCATAAACTTCCGAGAACCTCAAGAAAGTCCTGAGAACATTATTGATGTCAGCAGATGTTCAAGGGAGCCTCGACATTTCAGGGAAATTCGGCGAACTTCAGAGAGGCTCTGAGAACTTTAGAAAACTTCAGTGAACTTGTTGGAGTCCCTTGATCTTCAGTTAAAGTTCTAACGAATTCCCGAGATCTTAAAAAAATGTCACAAGAAATAAAGCCCAGAAACTTCTTAAAAGTCTACTGTATATCCAATATCTTCAGTGAAGTTTAAATAACTTCAGGAAAGTCGTCAGCCAATCCCAGGAAAGTTCAATGAATTCCAGAGAACTTCAGTGAAGTTACCGGGAACTTAAGTAAAGTTCCGAAGCTTCAAGTAGGTTTTAACAGTTTCAGATAACTCTTTAAAATTTCAGAGAGCTCCCTTAAATTGCAGATAACTCTCTAGAAATTCAGAGAAGGTCCGAGAAGTTTTGAAAACATCCGAGAACTTCAGAGAAGTCTTCGATACTTCACAGAAGTCCTCGAAACTTTGTCTTCGAATGTTCAGAAATACTTCACGGACTTTCAAAAAAATCATTGGAACTTCCGAGAAGTTCACGGTGAAAAGCTCACAAAACTTCAGATAACTTCACGGAGTTGACAGATCTTCAGAAACGTCAACGGGACTAAAAAAACCTCCTTGGAACTTCTCTAAAGGCCAAAGAATGACAGCAAAGTGCTGAGAATTACATGCAAGCCGCAATATCTTCAGTGAAGTTCCCAGGACAACAGGGATGCTCTTTGAATTACAGTGAAGTTGAATGAACTTCAATGAAGTCCTGAGAACTTCATTGATGTCCCGAGAATTGAAGTGAGCTTCAGTGAAGTCTCTAGAACTTTAATAATGTTACCAAGCTTAAAGGAAGATCCAAGAAAAAAAAAAAACATTCAACTCTCTTTAATTACAGAGAACTCCTTAAGATTCAGCTAACTCCGTATGCCAAGAACTTTAAAGAATTCGAAGAAACATTAGAGAAGTCCTCGACATTACAAATTAATACTCAAAACTTCAAAGAAGTCCTCGAAACCTCAGAGAAGTTCACAGAACTTCAGAGAAGTCCACAGAACTTCAGATTATGTAACGGAATTTCAGAAAAGTTCTCAGAACTAAAGCAAAAAACACCGGAGAAGTTCACGAATCTTTACATCAGTTCTCGGAACTTTAAAAAAGTATTTGTAACTTCAGAGGAGGTTTCGAAACTCGACAAAGAAAATCATGGAATTCAGAACATTAGTTTAGTTTTGAAGTCAGAACACTAGTTTAGTTCCCATAACTTAAGCGAAGTCATCGGATAAAATCAAAAGGAATTGTTTAGCGAAATTCAGGGAACTTCAAAGAAGTTCACGTATCTTGAGAAAAGTCTTCGGAGCTAAATGAAAGTCCTTGGAACTTCAGAGAAAACTACAGAACTTCGGAGTAGTTCTTGAATCGAGATTTTGAAAAGGGTTTCGTTAAAAGTTTGCTGCTCTTCCACCAGCAACTCACATATTACTCATTCCTGGACTTTTCAGTCCACAATTTTGGAAACTTTTTTCAGGTTTAAGGTTTTTGAAATTTGTTAACATTTGTTAAATTTAAAACCGAACAATTTCCATTGAAAATTCTCAAAATAATTTAGAGGACAACAAGAAGAAGGACAGCGCATTATCGAAATATAAAGTTGATTTTTTAATAAATGTCCAGTTCTTTTTCCAGCAACGCAAGTATTATTCATCCCCGGACGCTTGAGTCTGAAATTTTGGTAACTTTATCCAGAAAAAGGTTCAAGAGTTTTAGGAATTTCTCCAGAAAGTTGCCAGAGAACCCACTTGGGCTTCCTATGACAATCCGTTGGACGGAGAACATCCATAAAATTCTGGATTTCCTCCTCATCTCGTTGGATTTCTCCTGATTTGTTCTACAGTTCTTGAAACAATTTTTGGAATGTTTCGAAACCATTAGCTGTTCAGAGGATTTTTTTCTACTTAGGTTTATCGCTTCCATAAACTTCCAAAAAACAAGCATTAACGTTTTCTAGAAAGATCTCAAGCAAGTTCATTTAAATCTTATTATAATGCAAATGAAGAAGTTTTCAGAAATTATCCAAAACAGTTCCAAAATCTTGGACAATGCGCAAACTTAAATCATCCTTTTGGAATTTCTCCTTAATTTCTTTCGTTGGTACCGATCGACCACAAACTTGAGGACCTTTCCTTAACTTCTCCAAGCAATCAGAATAAACTTTTGTCAGGAAGTTTCCCGAGAGGGCATATGAAGCCAAATTAAAGAAATGAACAACAAAAAATGAATGCTGAATAAAAACTTATTTAGACAAAAATTACGCTCTACAGCTGAAAATTCAGCTTCCAACGAGGTCCACAACAAACTTGCAGAGCTCACCTAAACTTTTCTAAGAAATCAGAATGTACTTTTCTTAGGCAGAACAGGTAGACCAACAAATAATAAATGATGAATAAGAACTTTTAATACAGCTTCAAACTATTTCAAATTACTAATAAATTGGGTTTGGAAGAATTATATCCAGCTCCTGGTGGAAATCCCGTGAGATTATTTTGATATTTTTCAGATGAAAATTTGAAAAAAAATCTTTAGCTTTCAGTGATCCATCCAGGTTTGTGCTCCCATAAACTTCCAATAAGAACAAGCATAAACTCTCCATAGAAAGATCTAAAGAACGATAATTTTAATCTTATTACAAAACCAAACAAAAAGATTTAAGAAACTATCCAACACGGTTCCTAGAATCTTGGACACTGTGTAAACTCCGATTATCTCTTATATATTTCTCCATAATTTCTTCCAAAATGCTACCAGAGATCCACAACATTCTCGAGTAGCTCACCTAGATTTCTCCAAGAAACCTCCCAGGAAGTTTCCCGAGTGAACGAATGAAGCCAAGTGAAAGAAAAGAACAACACATATTGATTGCGGAAAAAGAACTTATTCAGCTAAAAATGTTTTTTAATTCAGCTTCAGATTCTTTCTTTTCTCTAGGAGCTCACCTAAACATCTCCAAGAAATCAGACTAAATTCTCCTCTGGAAGTATCTTGAGTGGACGTATAAAGCCCCGTAGAATGCTGTAAAACACACAATTTGAATGCTGAAAAAGATCTTACTCAGCCAAAAACGACGTTTAATTCAGCTTCAAACTCCTTCATATTACTAAGTTTGGGTTTGGGGGAAAAATTATTCTAGCACCTGGTCAAAATCCCCCCATGTTATTTCGATGTTTTTCATAGTGGAACTGAGGATTGGAATTTGCATGCGAAGAGGTGTTGAGGACGATTAGGGTAAACCCAGGGCTGTCGGATTATGTCATCGACTGGAAATTCAATGCCAGCCACAGCACCGACAGAATGATTCGTCTGCGAGAAGGATTTCGATCTTTTCGGGCCAGAACGTAACCAAATAGAACACTGAAGCAGAATCTAGTTGCCAAACGGTGTTCCCGGAAGTTGTACGATGAGGTTCTTACGAAAAACGAAAGATGCATCCTCATGGACGAGGAAACGTACGTGAAGATGGATTATCCACCCCGGCGACCCCGGCGTAGTGGTTAACATCCATACCTCTCACGCCAAAGTCACGAGTTCACATCTCACCCCCGGACAAGTTACGAAAATACCCAAAGAGGTATTTGAGTGAATACAACGGGAGATGAACTAGCCCTGGGCTGAAAATCTCGACAATAAAGGAATAAAAAAAAGATATTTTGACAACTGCCCAATAACTTTTCAGAAGTTGAAAAAGAATGGAAATGTGACTCTATGAATACTGGAACAAAATGGCCGCTTAGATGAATCAACAGAGAGTCCGAATTAAGATGAGTGATATTCGAAGAAAAGTTCGAGGTTTCTTAAAACTTTAATCCGAATTTTTGTTTTCGCTTTTGTTCCTTTAATGTGCAAGAAAATAAAACAAAAAAAAATATTGCAAGCTGAATAAGAACTTAATCTACCAAAAATGGCGTTCTAAAGCTGAATTTCAACAATTGGCTGCTGATTTAGGGACCTTATTAGAAGTTTCAACTAGACCCTCCTTGAAATTATAGCAACTTTCATGACGACATTTATTTTTTGAGAAATAACCATTGGAAAATTTTACAGCTATAAAACAAACATATGGGGTTTTCCAATGCGGATGTCAAGGGTTCCATTCCCGACACAGTCGAATGTCCTATCAGGTGGGAAATTTGCTCTGCTGCCCTGGAGCATAAGCGTATCATACCATACGTTTGGATGCTTCGGAATGGCAAAGAATGGCAGACACAGCCCTATCGGGGATATGATGCCCAGTAAAAGAAAGGAACAACATATATTAAATGCTGAATAAGAAGTTATTCAGCCAAAAGTAACGTTCTACAGCTGAAAATTGTTTAATTTGGCCTTGAATTCTTCCAGATTGCTTATTTTGATTTTTAGAAAAAGTCAAAGTCTATCTGGAAATGAGTTTCAGCTCCTGGTAGAAATAATCGTTATTTTTCCGAAGAAACTTGATTCATCTACATTTATTTAGGGCAGGATGAGCAAAGTGCTCACGCAAAATAGCACCACCAACTTAAATCTTGATAGGAAAATATTAATCTCAGTCAAGGCGACCTTTGAAGACCTTTGAATCTTGCCTAACCGCTTTGTTTGCAAAATCAAATACGTCTTTTTGAATAAGTTGTCGAAAATTAGAGCTTGTTGAGCCGAATGTTTACTTCTAACGCTTAAAAAATGGCTTACGCAGGTTTCGCTGAAGCTTACTGAATCATTTTAATTTTTTCCCAGAAAAATAATGCGGGATTTCCATTAGAAGCTGGAATTATTTTACCCATACCAAAACAAATAGTTTGAAAGAGATTAAAGCTAAAATTCAAAACTTCCAGCTGTATAGCGTAATTTTTGGCTGAATAAGTTCTTATTCAGCATTTCGCATTTGTTGTTCCTGTATTTCAATGAGCTTTGTCTGTCAATGAAATTAGTTTTCTTTAAAGAGCTTCCACAGCTTTAAGTTGAGGGCTTTCTTCGCCATTCCAAAGCATCTAATTGTATAGTGAGAGGTAAGCACAATGATACGCTTATTCTCAACAGTAGTCAAACGAATTTCCCACGCCAAAGTACATTCGACTGTATTGGGAATCGAACCTTTGAGCTTCGGATTGGGAAACTGCTCTATGAGACTCCTCCCACTGTATTCCTCACAAAAAATAGTTCTTAAAAACTTAAATCCTGCTATAGTTCTTGAAGAAGGGTTTTATTATTCTCAAAAAGTAAATTACGTCCTGAACGACGCTATAACTTGAACGAGGGTCTTGTTGGGACTTCCAATGGGGTCTCTTATTGAACATGCCACTGTTGAAATTCTCCAAAAAAGGCGTTCAGAAGTACAAGCTCGCACTTTTAAATGAAGTAGACACACAGTTCAAAAAGTCCCGCTACTATTAAAGGTTTAAGTTTTCTTTGATTTGCTGGAATTCTAAGTAAGAATATTCCTGAACTTTCAATTGCTAGTTTTTTGTCCTGATTAGACAATTCTGAACGTTTCTTTCGAATATGTTGTCTTCAACTTGTGTTAAAAATTAAACACACGCAACTTCCGGAATGGCAAACAAAAATGGGATAGACTCATTTGTGTTTATTTTAAACAGCATAAGCTCTATTTTAGCATATTTTTCGGAATAAGCTATAATTGCACATTTTAAGTGTCGACTCCCTTCGAAAAGTATTGCAACCTGATCTTGAAAGTTGCATTGCCCCCAAAAAGTGGATCACCTAAAACGAGGTAAACCTATATAGGTAAACTTATATTATTATTACACTAAATGCTGAAAACCTTTAAAGAACGAACCTTCAGCAAAGGTTTTCAGAATTGATATCTTTATCCCGACTTCCAAGAAAATTCGAATTTAAAGATATTAAAGTGTTCGAAAATGCACTGTTTCACAAGCCTACTAGCGACACATTAGGAGAGAATTCCAAACTATTCAGAAAATCCTTCTGATCGAACTTTCTACGTGTTTTGGATCACGATATAAAGTTGTTGAAAATGATCTCATTCACATGCCCACTAGCGCCACGTAGTGACTGAATTTCCAAACGATATTTCCCAGTTTCTGCCTTTCTTGACCTTCTGAACAACTTTGCTTGAGGTTCCATTCAGAGCTTAAAAATATCATATTCAATTCTCAAATTGCACCCTGACTGAGTTAAAATATTAGTCATCACGCACTGTTCTTAGCGAACATGAAGTAAACACAAATTTGCCTTCATGAATCTCTTGTGCAAGATGAGTCAACTTGTTTTGTGTTGCTTTACTTTGATCATTCATTCGTTCCGGAAAGCAGTGAATGTACGTAAGTGCAAACAACTCATTCAATTTCAACGTTCTACCGTGAAGACGAAAGAACAGTCATTCATTTGGAGAATCATTGAAGTGAAAAAAACCAAAACTTCTCGAATCCATCCTGCAAATGCCTTTTCTCGAACAAATGCCCCACAAACTCTGTAGCGATTTCGGCCATTTAGCCTTTTGGCTTTCTTTGCCTTCAGCCATGTTCGGGAATACTTGAAATCCTGTGGCAGAAAAAATCACTCACGAACGCGAAAATGAATGACTGGTTACCAGAACATTCAGTCAAGCAACCAAAATCTCGTGAGGCTTGAATAGCCGTGTCCTTTGCTGTGGTGTGAATGAGTTGTGTGGAACACAAGGACAACGGAATGACTGAGCATAGCAAAATAGTGAACACGAATGTATTGCGTGACTGATAGAACGCAATGAGGGGAGCGAAAATTGTACCTACTGAATATTTTTTTTACTCATCGTTCACGACGGCTTTCATTTTTTTCGAGCTCTGGTTCCATTTTGCTAGGAAGTCGGGATCGCGATATAAAATCGTTGAAAATACTCTCTTTAACATGCATAATGGCGGTACATAGTGGCCGAACTCCGAATCATACTCTCCACCTTCCGGAAGCTCTTGATCTTCTGAACAACTTTGCTGAAGGTTCAAAGTTTCTATTAGCTCAACATCACGCTATAAACTCGTTAAAAATGTACTTTTACATGCACACTAGCGCCACGTAGTGACCGAATTGCGAACCGTACAGTTCACCTTCTAGCAGTCCTTAACCGTCGTGACAATTTTGATGACGTTTTGAACTAACTAGGTGGTAAGCCTAAAAGCTCGTTCAAAAATGCCCTCTTTTGCATGCACACCAGCGCCATATAGTGGACGAATTTCGAACCATAATCTCCACCTTTCGGAAGCTCTTTACCTTCTGAACAACTTTTCTCCAGTCAACATTTTTAACAGGTAATCAAGGTTTCAAGATATAGTATCATAACTTCTACTGTGATTCGTTAGTTTTCAGTGTGATGCAATATTCAAGTGTGTGTGTGTGTGTGTGTGTGTTTGTGTGTGTGTATGTTGAAACACTTTTCGAAGTGAGTCGACACTTTTCACTTGTAGTGTACATGAAGTTGATTAAAGGCTAAATAAGCAACTTTATTGCATACTTCCATCTACATAAGCTCTTATTCAGCGTATTTTCGCCCGAATAAGCTCTTCAGCGCACAGTTTGTTGGAAAAAATGAAATTCTACCATTGGGTCAACGCAGAACAGAAGTTTTTGTCGGACAACTTTTTTGAAGACGTAGCACAAGCCTAACTTTTGAAAGTTTCTATTTCTCAAACCTGCTAAGCTACGTGGTTCTGTAAATGTCCAAAAGACTTCACATTTACACATTTAAGAGCCGTGGATTCGACAGGCCAAGAAACCTAATGAGCCTTCAAATCGAACGAAATGCCCCACTCCGAAATCGATATGATCGTAAAGCGCTAATGGAAACGCCAATTGGGCATGAGCAAGGTTTAATTGTTGAAGAGTGCCTTGGAAAGGGCTCAATCGGTAAGTTGATTAGCTAGTAAAACGGTTGAAAACGCACACACAACGTTGAGACAATGTTTATGACCTCAATTTCCATCAGTTTTAACTTGTTTACTGAATCACTCTCGTCGCTGTATGATCCTCTGATCAAATACAGATAGAAATTTTCAAATGATAGATGCAGCAATGTCTAAAATTTTCCAATAAAATCTTCCATTCTTTCGTTACGCCATCTAAATTTACATGCTGAAGCTTCGTTTAAATTGTTTCAATTGCCAACAAACCAATGTCGCATCAATTCCAATTCAAAGCACATCATTCGTTTACAACCCAAAATTCTTAACTTCAAAGGTTCTACTGACGCAACTGCATCCAAACAGAGGAACCCTCCGTCACTCATTTGCCACTAGCTGAGCGCACCCGTGTCAAAAAGCAAAACTTGTCAATCTTCCCTTTGCCGCTGTTGCAACGTTGTCAATCGTCGTCCAATAATGGTCGTCGTTCACCGTTCGTTTGACACACGAACAACGAGCATGCCCTTATCGCCCTCCTCGACTCGAAAACATCATGCCCGAGCAATGTGCTCTTATCGGCCCGAAAAACTTGCAATTGACGCAATCGTCGACACGGCGGCGGACGCGCGGCGCGGGGAGCGCATTCACTCTTAAATGACTTGCGCTTATCAATTAACTACCGACCGACTCACACACACACACACACTCATACATTGGACAATTCGTTTTGGGTTTTCTTCCCGTCAAAAAATTAAACGAAGAAGAAGAAGAAGTAAACCACCCAATCTGGGACACGCACTGCGATGACCTTTTGCTCTTTCGCTGCTGGCACACTCGGACTCTCGCCGTGTAAAATAATATGTTCTGTTCTAGAGCTACGGACGGAGCTGACCGGACCTACATATTTTCGGATTCGGTTGTTATGTCAGAGTCAGGGCAGCAGAGGAGAAGTCCGCAAAAGTGTGTTCGAAACCCGTCAAAAAACAGCTGACTTTGCTTTGGCCTCCTTTCTCCGAGGGGGACGGACGAGACGACGACGACGATTCGGGGTGGGGTTCATGCGGGAGGATGCGAAAGCGAGAGAGAGAGAGAAAGAGAGTGGACACGTGTGCAAGGGACACCCTATTGTGACAAGTAACCGAGGCGAGGAAAACACACACTGTGTGTGGCACGTGTTCGAGCAGTTCTGAGTGACCTCACCTTGTATGGGTGAGCGATGGGTTGGTGGAAAGAATGGCGAAGAGGACGACACGTTGGCAGAAAACCTGAAGCCGTCCAATGTAGGTAGGATGTTGTGTGGGAGTTTGGCGAGGGCGGTGCTGAACTCCCACACACTGTGGAGCAGGATTCTGCGCTGGGTTCCGAAGTGTAGGGCTGCAGGTGTTGGCACTCACGGCTGATGACACACAAGCGACCGATGAGAGTGAGTTACGGTGCCGTGTTTTTGTAGGTTATGTGCGATGATGTGTGTACTAAATAAATGCCGCAATCAATGAATTATACAGATGGTTTCGATTGTGACGCAAGTGAGAACGAGAGAGGGAAAACGGGGTTCGCTGGAGCGGGGGCGTCCCAGGGATCGGAGACTCGGGAGGGGCGCCCTTGCGAGACTGTTTTTAATTTTTCCGATTTTTTGTTAAAATGTGATTGTCGCTGTAAATGGGAAAAAAAGGAACAACCCGGAACCTCAACGGCGGTGATTGCGCTTATCGCGGAGGAACACACTCGTACCATGGTCGTCGTGTTTTCGAATTTACACATTCTGTTATCGATTTCTGTCGCAGCACACTGCCTACTGAGTTTCGGTGCGTGTGACACGCAAAGAGGGCGAAAAACTGCCCACGTCGACAACTTTCGCAGACGACTCACACTGGCTGTTCCCGGGATCCCGCGCGGCTGTTCCTCGAGGGGAACCACTTTTCCGTTCCACTGCGGCACACTAGACACTGCCCGGAGTTGCGCTCTGTCTGCTTACACTGTCTCCGGTATGGTAGAGTCGAGAGGGGCCGATTCCGCTTCTGCAGTGTTTTGATGTGGCGACCGAACAAACGGAAGAACCACTCTCGGTCGCGTTGTCGCAGTAGAAATCGTTCCGAAAGGATTGTGACGCGGCACTAAATAATACTAGAGAATTCGGTAAACACTAACCAGCACTGACAGTTGCTTGAAGATTGAAGATGTTTGGCGTTCCGAAAGACATGTGTGAGAAGACGACAAGAGGCGAGCTCAACGCACACGCGGGGACAACAGGCTCAGGACACTCTGTAAACCAGTGTGTCACCACTAAAACCGTGTGTGTCGAATCCCTGTACTGGTAGAAAACTGGAAACGATTCTCCTCCGCCACCGGACACCCAGAGTGGGACAGTGGGCCGACGACACGAGGAACCCTAGTAGAAGGCATCATCATCGCGCGCACACACACAATGCTGGAGAGCGACGGCCCGCGAGTGTCACTGCGCTGCCAGAGAGTGAGATCCCTCTCAGTCGCTGGAAGCCCGGCGGTGACCGTCGTCGTCTTCTTCGTCGCATCAGCTGGAGGAGCGAGCAGCCGCAGCGAAGAGAGCGAGAGCAAGCGCGATGTTCACTGCCTTTATGTAATGGTATGCAGACAAACAGTTTGCTCAGGTGGAACTCACCGAGTTGTCATAACCTGGGTGTTTTTTTTCCGCTGCTGTGCTCTCTGTTTTTTTTTTCTTTCAATTGTTACACAACGCAGCCACCACCTTCCGTCGCCGTCGCTGCCGTTGGACGTTCCACCCGGGGACAGTAATAATAAACAACGTGCACACTGGTAGTCGTGCGCGTCCGGATGATTTGCATCCAGCAACAGCGAAAAGCCGTGCACAAGAGGTAGGTAATAAAAATAAATATCAAAACTTTTAGCTTTTTGACGACTCCGTCGCAAAACTGGCCAACAATCATCCGCATCGATCTCAACGAAGATGTCTCATCACCTCCTCCCGAAACCGAAAACCTGTCGTCATTAACTCAAGGTCTCGAGTGCTGACACCGCAGCAAGAAACGAGTTTTTCTGGATTTTTCACTGTTTACCGAAAAGGTGTCGAAAGCGTTTCCGTGTCCCTTCGCGTGGCAGATTGGTCAAATCGGAAGCTGGCGTTACCTAACTGGTTGCGGCCGAGTTGGCAAATGACCAACCAGGATAATGCGATTGCGTCACGGGAGGTTCCGTTCCAATTTCCTACGTCCTTCTGCAGCAGTGCCGGAATGCGGTAAGTAACATCCAAGTTTGTCAAAACTCCCCGCCGAATTCCGTCACAACCCATATCCCACGCGTTCGATTACATCATCGAGTTTTAAAGTTTTGCGACAACAGAACTTCCAATAGGTGAACTCTCGCTTTCAGGGATTCATTTTTTTTCCGCTGCGGTGACAATTCATCGAAACACGAGGGGAAAAAACGCATCCCGCGCACATGCAGAGGTGCTCCTCCGGAGTGAGTCCGAGGCGGTCGTCGAGAGGGTAATCACATCACATTGACATTGAGGTAGATCGGTCGGAGTGGAGATGGGGATTTTTTTTTGTTGATTGTTTCTGTTTCAAGTTGCCATTGAAACAACGAGTTCGAGAGAAGAGGAAGGCGAAGAAGAAGAAAACTACTTCATGTTTGACGGGTCTGCAGTTTTCAAGGGGAATTTTTCGGGCAATCATCAGATCAGTGCAGCAATCATGCAGTGAGTTTGGTGAATTTTGCCGGGGTTGAGTGAAGCTTTTTAGGAGTTGGATGGAGATGGAGTAAAGGGATTCTGCTTGCTGAAATGGTTCTGGCAGTGGTGTAGAATTTGCTGCAAGCGGAACGTTGAACAATGTCGCATTTCCAGACTGCTAGGATTGCAATCCTCTTTAAAGGGCGAACACGAAATTATTGCGACACATTTAACAGGGTAAACTTTTTTACTATTGGGTAAAAATCAACCAAATTTTGCACACTTTGTCATTGATGTGTATTGTTTACATGCTGTCAAACTCGAAGTCGTTTTTTTCGATTCAACGAAAATGGAGGTGAACCAACGCGAGTCAAGAGAACAAATTCTTTCCAAATACCTGGAATTTCCTGACCTGTCGCACCGGCAGTTGGGAAAATGTTGAACATTCACCATTCAACCGTCTCCAGAGTGTTGAAGCGGTTCCAGGAGCGGTTGACGCACGGCAAAGGAGCTGGAAGAAAACCGGGACCGGAGAACAAAAAGACGAAGGGAAAGGTGAAGCGGATGATTAAAGCAAATCCCAATGTCTCAAGCCGTGATTTGGCTAAAAAGATCGGCATGTCGCTGAGCTACGTCCAGAATGCAAAGAAGAGAGCTGGAAAACATACAAACAAGGTACAGAACTTCCCAAACCGCGATGAGCGGCAACAATCGACGGCTAAAACTCGGGCACGGAAGCTCTACGAGAAGATGCTGGCAAAATATGGCTGCTGTGTGATGGACGACGAAACGTATATAAAAGCCGATTTTAAGCAAATACCGGGGTTGGAGTTTTTCACCGGCAAGAGCATGTGGACGACAAATTTAAGAAGAAAAAAATGTTGAAGTTCACCTCCAAATATCTCATTTGGCAGGCCATCTGCTCTTGCGGACTAAGGAGTTTGCCTTTCGTGACAAAGGGCACAGTAAATGGCGAGATCTACAAATCTGAGTGCCTCGAGAAGCGCCTTTTGCCGTTCATGCAGCAGCACGACGAAGCTCCGCTATTTTGGCCGAATTGGCATCATGCCGCTATTCTAAAAGTGTCCTGGAGTGGTATGAGGCCAATTCTGTCTATTTTATTCCAAAGGACATGAATCCGCCAAACTGTCCGGAGCTGCGCCCGGTGGAGCAGTACTGAACAATGATGAAGCGGGAACTTCGGAAGAGCAAGAAGACAGTCAAAGACGAGAAGGACATGTTAAGAAAATGGAAAAAAAAACTGAGAAACTGGTACCGGATGACACTGTAAAGACTTTGATGGAGGGCATCAAGCGAAAATACGTTCAATTTTACATTCAAGGCTCCATCGATTAACTTTTCTTTTGATTTTTGAAGTAAATATATGTATAAAACTACCCTAAAGTTTTGGTTTGATTCTAAACATTATAAGACAATTGGCATGACGTTTTCGGTGTCGCAATAATTTCGTGTTCGCCCTTTACATGATGCCTTGGACGCAATGCGAGGCTGTTTAGGAGATGAGTGGAGAAGCTGAAATGCAGCTGGGTCGATTTTACGCGGCATGTGAAGTGGAACGACTCGTTGTCAGCTAGGACGATAACGAGTCGTCTGAACTCACATGTCGCGCAGAATAGACCTAAGTATTAGGTGAGTAGGCAATTTATGGAAGCAGGACTACATCTTTCGTGAAGGATTGGCAAAAGATGGAAATGAAACGAAGATGTGTGGAGATTTTAAGTGCCGTTTACTTGGACAATTATTGATAGATTTCGATGATGTTCACATCAATGAACGCGAAATTTCAGCAGCAATTAGAATTAGAGCAAGCAAACTGAATTAGAAAATTAGAGCAAAGTCTGAATTAGACTAGAAATGCAAAGGTTAAATTCCTCCCTAGATCATCCAAGTTAACCCCCAACACGAATCAAAGTGTTGGTGTCTTAAAAACTGCAGCAAAGCCCTTGCCAACAGTCATTGAAAGAGCATGAGCATGATTGATCGTCCGAGGATGCTAATCCATTATAGCAAAATCAGCTGTAATTATACAGAGAATCAACAGATGGCTCTATTTAAACCAACAGTAAAGATACTGTCAGAGATGTCAAATTTGACGAGCTTGACAAGACGAAGTTGGGTGAAGCGATGTCTGAGAAAGAATCTGATGAGGTACATGTTCAGCTGAGTGGGTCAGAAAATGAAGACACGCAATATTACGAAGCAGAATCTGAGACTGAATCGCGTGGTGCTCGGCCATGCAGGAAGTGTTGCAAACGAGACCTAGGATCTGGTGGACCTAAACCGGTTGGGTCAAAATGGGTGTTCAAAATCTAGCGAGACATTGGTAAGGTGAAGTTACCCGTTACAAAGCAAGGTTGGTTACACAGGGATATAGGCAGCCAGGTGTTTGATCCTGTGATTCTACTAAACTAGTATATGTACTAGTATATGTTCGGTTGACGAAATAAATAAACAAATTCGGCAGACAACTTTCTGGCCCCTGTTAGCTGTAGCAGCGAAGCAAGGTATCGCTGTGCGACAGTACAATGTCAAGACTGCTTGCCTGTACGGGACTCTTGATGAGAAGATCTTCCTATGACGTTCCAGGAACAACATAAAGCAGAAAACCCTCATCGACTTCAACGCCTGGAGAAGATTTGGGATTTGGGATAGATTTGAGATACTCCATGCCGATTGCCCGGCCGCTAAAGGTATTCCAACGAGCCAACCGTAATGCAGGTAACTCAACTAAACCTGAACCATTGTGAGGCCGCCCAGCAACTGCTGTGTCAGACAGTTAGCGAGTCGGCATCGGATATCGCCATAATTTCCGACCCATACCGCATCCCAGCCGGCAACGGAAACTGGTTTGCGGACAGGTCCAATATGGCGGCATTATGGACGACGGGCAAGTAACCGGTTCAGGAGGTTGTGTCTACCACAAACGAAGGCTTTGCGGTT
The DNA here is from genome assembly GCA_034211315.2 of Aedes japonicus. Classification (NCBI taxonomy): domain Eukaryota; kingdom Metazoa; phylum Arthropoda; class Insecta; order Diptera; family Culicidae; genus Aedes; species Aedes japonicus. The sequence continues at coordinate 8,575 of JASCZW010005291.1, read as the reverse complement.
GTAATAGTGAATGGAGTGTTCGTCCACAATACAAGGCAGCGTGCGGAAGGAGGAGCATCCACTCCATTCGCGCGCAGATAGAGGACGTCCTACGTTGATGTAGAGACTTTTAAAGAGGCGCTAGAGAGGGAACGAAACTTACGCGAAACCCAGGAACCTTGCGGCGACCGACTCGTTAAGACACTTACACGAGCATGCGATGCGACCGTGTATTGGTGGACGGAGTCGATCGCCGACATCCGAAGAACATGCCTCCACGCAAGACGGAGGATGCAAAGAGCGCGGTCAGACGCCGAGTTAATCGAGCGTGGAGGGGCGCTAGTCGCCGCGAAGGCCGCACTAGGGAGATAAAGGCCAGCAAGCGAGCCGGCTTCGAGGGTCTGTGTCAGCAGGCCGGGGTCCGGTGTTATGGAACACGATGTACGATGAGGTACTACGGCATGAGTTCCCGAACGGGGGTGAAGATAGTCGGGTTCGCGGACGACATCACCCTGGAGATATGTGGTGAATCCATCGAAGAGGTCGAGTTAACGACCTCGCACTCCATCGGCATTGTTGAGATATGGATGAGTTCCAGGCAATTAGAGCTAGCCCACCATAAGACTGAGTGTCACGGTGGTGAATAATTGGAAATCGGAGCAACATGCGACGATCAGTGCAGATAACTGTACAATAGAAGAGAGGAGGATCTTGAGGTATCCCGTCCAAAAAAAACACAATCATACTTATGCATGGTAATCTGGCATAGAAAGCCCTCAATTAATAACTGTGGAAGTACATTTAGAACACTCAGTTGAGAGCAAGAAATAAGCTTGAAACATAAGATTCTATAACCCTCAACAGCACCGGATCAGTTCAGGTTTATGAGCTATGCACCGTAACCTATAGTGTCACCCCGGTCGGTGCGAAGAATGCTTTGCACAAACTATATGTTGAGCTTCAACTCGGACTAGACCACGACAAGATCTATGTGCACCTCGCCCAAGAAGGCATCCAATCGCACTTGATTTCTCCTTAAGTTCCCAATTTCGGTGGACTATGGCAAACCGCTGTGGTCTTGTGCGTCAGCTTGATCCGTCTCTACTATCTTTCGAAGAACGCACCACAGTACTGATCAAGATTGAAGGGTGCATGCTACCAATTTCGAGCGATCCCAACGATTATTCTGCGCATACGCCCACTTCTCGTAACTGATATCCGAAATATACCGTTCAACCGTCTCAGTCGGTACCAGAAGATTCAGAAATACGCACAAAACTTCTGACTTTACTGGCGCCATGAAAACTTGAAGGAGCTGAATCTACTGTACCGTATTAACCCAAAACGATATCCAACCGGCATTTGAGATGTCACTTCGGACGCCTACGGAGTCTTCAAGCGAGCTATTAGCAAGATTTGCCCATTACAGTGTATGTCAGAATAATTGGATTTTGCATTGTTGTTTGTAAAGAAGCAATATTCAGTTGAATTGTTGATATTCGTTTATTTCTTGTAATATGTATCCAAAAATACGACCAGTGATAGAGCTAAAATAGAATGCTACTAAACTAACCCAACTTATCCCAGTGCTTTTTCATGTACGTGCAGAGGTGTTCTTGGCTTTGAATAATGCGAATATCACGTCTACATATTCTTCTCTTTCCTTATTTGACCTGCATTCAGGCGGAGCCGTCATTGCTTTGGTCTTAAGACAACATTGAGGATGTATGTTAATCTGAAGCATCTTTAGTTCACTCGCTGTGTAATAACAACTGATCTAATAACAGAGTAGCAACCTCGGGCGGTCAATCATGCCAATATGGCCACGCATTTTCAGTAGATTAATGTTTGACCTGCTAGAAAGATTTCCAATCGATTTATAAAGCAATTTAATAACACTGGCACGTTTCTGGTTGTTTTTCGGAATGAGGCTTTTTCCTGACTAAGCAAGGGTTCAAACTTCTATCACAACATGCTTCTTACCCGCGAAATACACCTTTTGTGCTTTAGTAACCTGGATAATTCTCATGTTTTGTTGAAATTTGTGTTTCATTTGTATGGGAGCAGGTGTAACTGGCCCAGGGATTAACATATCAATTTCATTGGGTAAGTGGCCAACTGGATTACAAGCTGAAATTCAAGCAATTCTGGAATGTTCATTTATAGGCTTACGCAGAAACTATAGATATTCAAAGATGCATTATGTCGGACAGTCAAGCATCTCTAAATGCTTTAAAGTCAGGAACATGCAATGCCAAGCATGTTGGAGAACGTGTTCAATTACTCCAAAGGGTTCTTATACTAATCAAGTCAATTTGTACTGGGTTCCTGGCCATTGTGAAATTGATGAAAACGAGAGAACTGATGAACTAGTAGGACTTGGATCGTCTCATCAGTTCCTAAGAACTGAACCCTTTTGTGGTTTATCATATTCTTCACTTAGAATGGAGATGAAAGTCTGGCAATGCTTGAAAGTGGAGGCAAACTGGAATAACACTTTCATAGCACTTTCAGGCAATCAAAGCGGTTCATCACTCGAAACATTTCAATGACTCGCAAATTACTTGATCTTACCAAAACAGATTTTATTTTATAAACAGGACTTATAACTGTCCGAGCTGATATCACTCGAAGCTGATAGGAAAACTGCAAGATGATTCATGTCGATTTTGTGACATGGATAAAGAAGACTCGGAACACTTGTGCCACTGCCCAGCAATTTCCAACAAAAGATATAAGTTCTTCAGTTAGAGGGCTGCTGCGATCTGGAAAACAAACCCCAGTACAGTAGTACACTTTATTCGGTGTGTCATACCGCCATGGGACAACGCTTTAAGTCAAACATTGGCGATCTCTTCTAGCAATAGTGATGCGTCATGCCGACAATATCTATAGCAAACAAATGGGGGGGATATATCACAATGGATCAAACAATTGTTCGCAGTGATGAAGATACCCGATATGGAAAAAAATGGGGAGGGGGGAAGGGTCTCAAACCACCATAGAAACATTTCTTTCCTTTAAAAACTCTTACATGCCAAATTTGGTTCCATTTTCTTGATTTGTTTTCGAGTTAGGCAGAAATTTGTCTTTAATTTGTTTGAGAGCCACCCCTTTCAGAATTGGGAGAGGTCTCGAACCACCATAGAAACATTTATTTCCTTCAAAAACTCTTACATGCCAAATTTGGTTCCATTTGCTTGATTAGTTCTTGAGTTATTAAGAAATTTGTCTTTCATTTGTATGAGAGCCCCCCCTATCAGAAAGGGGAGGGGTCTCTAACCGCCATAGAAACATTTTTTTCCTTCAAAAACTCTTAACTGCCAAAAGTGGTTACATTTGCTTGATTTGTTCTCGAGTTATGCAGAGATTTGTCTTTCATTTATATGGGAGCCCTCCTTTAAGAAAGGGGAGGGGTCTCAAACCATCATAAGAACCTTCCCCGGCCCCAAAAAGCCCTGCATACGAAATTTCACGCCATTCGGTTCAGTAGTCTCCGAATCTATAAGGGTCAGACAGACAGAAATTAGATATAGAAGATTTTGGAAATCCTGGATGTCTGAGTTATGAGCGTTCAAAGTCTGACTGCTTTGCGCCACGCTTCTTATTTGAGATTGTCCAATTGAGGAATCCGACTTGAAAAAATAGGAAGACACCGAGTGGTGATAAATCTGACAGCTCCCATGTTAAATATAGGACGAAACTTTTAAAATGCTTCTAGAAAATTCAAATGCATTCAAATTCTAATCAAAAGCGGTTTGTTGTATGATGTAAGAAAAATCATAGAAGTTCAGGTAACTATCCAGAAATTTAGGGGGCTTCCAGTAGTTTAGAAAACTTATCAGATTTTTTTTTTCTAAAGTTCATAGAACTACTCAAGATGTTCAGGGAACTTCCCAAAAATTCAAGGAACGTTCCAGAAAATTAGAGAACTTCCAATAGAGAACAGTCAAGAAATTCATGAATCTTTTCAACAGTTTGCTGATCTTCCTAGAGGTTTAGTGAACTTATTAGAATTTCACGACACTTGCTAGACATATACAAAATTTCTTAGAAGTTCAGCGAACATGTAGGAGTTCAAGAAACTTCCTTGAAGTTCAGGGTTTCCCATGAATTCAAAAAACTTCTCAGAACTTCAGGAAATGCTCTCAAAGATCCCCCAAAGATCAGGAAACTTTCCAAAAGGTCAGCAAACATCTCAGACGTTCAGAGAACGTCCCAGAAATTTAGAAAATTTCCCAGAAGTTCAGGAACTTTCCAGAAGCTCGAAAAAACTCCCGGATGCTCCAGGGAATTCAGCAATTCAAACAAATTCTCAGTAGTCCTGCGATCTTCCAAGAATTTCAGAAAACTTCCCCCAAGATCGGGGAACTTTCCAGAATTTCAGAAAACGTCCCAGATAAACAGGAAACTGGATTTTTTGAGGATTCGAAAAATTTGGGAAACATTCAAATGATTTTTCCATAAGTTTGGGGAGCTTCCTAGAACTTCAGGGATCTTTCCAGGTGATCGAGAGACTTTGCAATCGTTCCGAAAAAATCCCAAAAGTTCAGGGTATTTAAGTTTTAAGAAAAACTTAAACTTCTTACTACTCGATAATTTTTCGAACCCAACCAAAACAAGAATAAAGAAACCAACTACTTTTTAATCTAATTTCCACCTATTCACAATCTTGGAGATCATAAAAGATGCTTGAACGGTTTAACAACATCTCGGTAATGCTAATTATTCCACAGAAATTCCACGGTTTCCAAATTTTTTTGTTTTCAATTTCTCGTAAGTTATTTAAATATGTGTGATATTCTGCTTTTTATCACAGAATATGTACCTGCTGGAAGTTAAAACAATTTCTGGCAAGTGAAATATGATTTTCTAAGTTCCCGTCATTTCCAGAAAGTTGTTCCTATTTCATGGATGATCAGCAAACTTTTTGGAAGTTCATCTAAGTTTCCAGAAGCGGTTATAATTTTTCAACAATTCAATGAACTTCTCTAAAGTTCCACCATTTCTTTTCCTAAAAGACAGCGAGAAAACTTCATGATTATCTGGAAACTTCCAATTATTTTATTCAACTGCCGAGAAGTTTAATCAACTTCTGGTTTGTTCATTATAGATATTTCCACCCAATCTTCATAGATATTCTGAAGTTCATTAAATTAAATTTTTAAAGAGTGCGTTAAGAAAGAAACTTAGAAGCTCATGTAAGTTCTGAAATGACGCAAAATAGATCCGGTATAAAACAAAATTTACAAACACCAGCGATGCAGCGATGTTTTTGCGTTTGGTCTAAACAAATAAATCCAAACCACGATTTGAACCACCGTTGAAGATGCCCTTAGAAGATCTGGCTACACGGCTGTAACAGGTGAGGCCAGAAATGAACTTATCTTTTATGTGGTGGCGAATGTGTTTGAAGTTTGGCGAATTACGTTTGTAAGGGTGTTAACACATGGTGAAAGAAGAATTTGGGCAGCTGTGCTCAATGCCGTCTGACGTTGTTTGCCGGATTCCAGAGAAAAGGAAATGGTTTGGACAAATTTTGGCTAGAACCAAGAAGGAGCTACCAAATTTAACAACATTTGTTGAAAATTGGCTCATCCTGTCGCACAAAAAAGCGTATTTTAAATAAATGGAAAGTGTCTGGTGCTAAATAAAACTGGAAAAAGTTTGGGAGCTCAGAGATTTCACTACGAGTAATTTATATTAACTCATCTTAACAGTCGGGAAAATAAGGCAAAAATGCGGGAAAAATTCGGGAAAAATGCGGGAATTTTTATATTAAGATTGTGTGGCCACCCTGCATAAGGATAAATTTCCGCACTAATATTACTATCGCGAAACATTCATTTGCAACTCATAGTTCTCCTAAATTAGTAGCAGAACCGTGCTCCCCATTTGACATTTCTCTTTCCAGCGTAATTGATTCAGCCCTACCCTAATCTTAGCCCCCATCCCAAAGGGAGCCTCACCGTAATTTTACACTCATAAATTTCGATCCCCGCCCCGCGCGTTGAACCCTTCATCACGGTTCCAACCGAAGCCAACGCGGCAGAGAGCCTAACATCCGGCAGAGCCCATAATAATCTCATTGAGGTTACCGGGTTACCCGCAGTCGTCAGGCAGCAGCAGCACCTTCCTAATACATCGCACACCTGTCTGTCAGTCCGTCAGTCAAGCGGGCGACCACACAGCCATCAGAATGCCTCCGCCCGTGGAACCGTTCCCGAATGCAGCTGCTGCCAGCGCTACTTTTAATTACAGAAGCCAATTTATTGGATTACCATTGCCACCCCCACCGTGGCAGCACATGTACCGGGTTAGGTTAGGCGACTTCACAACCTGAGATGTGTCGTCAGGGAACGATGGCCTAGTTCATAACTTACCGGGCTAATTGCATTAGGATATCATTTCTCCCGAAAACAGGGTTAATCCCTTCGGATGTGGGCTTGCCAGAACGGTTCTTCATTCAACGGATTCGACAGTTTCATCTGAGCTCCATGTTTTTGAAAAAAAAGTGAGGTTGAATTGCTGCGTTCAATGATCAACAACTACTCACGTAAAGCGTTACATCGGTTATACAATTTCACCCGCATCGTTCCACTTTACGATGCCATTGCAAAAGACTATCTATTTTCCCTTTTCTAGTCGTTTCCAACTACTGTAGTTCGTTAGAATGACCCATCATTAAAAAGCGACGACAACAAACAAAAAGTCACTCCAGTTTGACTATCTATTTGCACCGCACACATACACACACACGCGAGAGCCGCTACACTTTTCTAATCAGCACAATCATCATCGCCGTGCCACCATCGTCATCCATTGGCTGCGGCTTTAGTGCCATGTTCTCGTATGTACATGAGAAGCGAAAAATAAAAACCCACATAGTCACAACAAACACCGCGCCATCGCCGATGAATGGAAATCGTTCGAACACGCTGCAGCGCTGGTGGAAAAATGAAAACAACACTCCATAAACATTTACAGCACTCGACTGTTTGGACCGTCGGTCCAAAAATTGACCGCCTCCACCTGGATGTTGAGAAAATAGACTCCCGATTGTAAATGCAAACTTATCGTCGGAAAAACGTCAAACTTTTCGCTCGCTGGGTTTACCCTCAGCCTACTTGATTGTGCGATTGTTTTTTCTCCCTCCGATACGGTCATCAAATTAAACTCTACCTATAGGCCGTCATTCTCTCGCTATAAATACTTTGCCCCATTTGAGCTCGTTCTGATAACGACTCTCCTGCGTCGGAATGAATTGTTTCCTGCCACACAACACACACACACACAGAGGACAGAGTGTGACGGCAACATCTTTCCACGGCCCATCATCCACAATTGTTTTCAATTGGCTCCATTTAACGCAACGATCCGCCACGCACGCACACCACCAAGCGCCAGCCAAGCCAGCGCGAACAACGCGATCGAAATCACGACAATTTGATTAGGTAACGAGCACCGAGAGGAGATGATGGCGATTCTTCCAGTCAGTCAGTCAGCCAGTCAGTGACACAATCTCGCAAGTCGCAGCCGAGATTGAGTCGAACGAAACCGCAAATTCGATGCTCGCTGATAGGCGACGAGTGCTGCGGATGACTGCCGTCGATCGGAGTCAAGTCGTGCTTGAGAGGGATGGTGATAATTCATTGGATTGGTTCGTCGCGGGGTGGTGCAATCTTCAGACGATAGCAATTACACTTTATTGATGGGCTCGCAAGGGGCGAGTTGGAGACGATGTGGGTTGAGGTAGGGTTTGATTTTCCACAAAATTTAGAACCACCGAAGCGATTTTTGTTTTCTTTTTTGGCGAATTTTCGGTGTGTCACAATCGGCGATTTTACACACAAAATCATATAATCAGTTGAAAATATCCGCTAGAAATGCACTTAACTTTCATTGATTCCAGTAACTGAAAAATCCTCTGGAAAATCAAGTCATTAGTCAAGTAAAATTTATTTTTCTACGTGATATTCATGTTAAAGTCACTTATTTTGGTATTGGAAAATACCTACATGTGTTTCCAGTAGTAGCTAAGTGAAATATTTTTTTCAGTGTAGCAATCATCAAAGTTCAGTCAACGTGAGTTCTCACGAATGACTTTCTGACTGGAAAGTGAGATATCAATTCGCTATCTTTTTGTTTCCGAAAAGCATTTTTCATTGCTTCAGCCAACTTGGATTTGGCCATTTTTGTTTTTGAGCTACACAAAATGGTAATATTGGAATATTTACTTGAAGTTTAAAATTGATATCTTTGAACCTTCGAGAGGACGCTAAATGTCAAAAACTAGTAATGACCACCACACGAAATTTAGCTTAGTAGCTAGAACTTTTGCATCCCAAATTGAATGTTTAGTTCTGGTATCAGAATCTTTCCGAGAGAAGTTTACAAAGTCGAACATCTAGATTTCAAATGATTTAAAAATATTAAATTCATGCTCCAAGGTTTCTAAAATCGGTTGCTAAATGCCGGCGACAAGAAAATGGCATATTCTGAAGTTTCGCTGAGATTTCCTTTACACGGAAAAACAAATCCGTTCCCATATCCGTGAACTGCGGTCATGAATTCGAGAACAAGCAAAAATACACTG